>NJRP01000023.1:1619749-1662749 GCA_003063835.1 Aphaenogaster floridana
CATCTTATATTCTACATAGAATATATCTTATATTCTACAAAAAACTTTCTATATTATGCAGGTTTCAATGCAGAATATATCTTATATTCTACATTGAATATACAATATACAATGCAATATACAATACAATATTGAATATATCTTATATTCAGAATATATCTTATATTTTACAAAAAACTTCCTATATTATGCAGGTTTAAATATGCGAAGGCATACACAAAGCAATAAGAAACCGAGGAGTATTAAGTCGAAACATATCAGGATCGAGCTCATTATAACGGAAACGTTCGACGTTGCTCGTTACAACGCGCAAACGAGAAGAGACCATTTCGCAATATCCCGAGCGGACCATTTCGCAGAAGACAAAGTGCGTTGCTCCGATTTGCCTTTCGCAAAAAGCCGGCGAAACGTATCGATAACGCGCACACGCGGGAATATATCGATGCCCCCGCAATATCTCTAGGAATATCCCGGAATTGTGCCAACAGCCGCGTTTACGGGCCCGTTTCCGACGCGCTTCGGCGCAACGATAATAAACGCGACGTTGCGCACGGCCGCCGAGAAACAGGAACGCCCGATCGTTTCGGCGGCTGCGAAACGACACTCTCGCCTCGGAAACGACCAAGTTTTATTGGCCCAGGCGAAACGCCCGGTCTCCTGTTTTTCGCGGGAATACGGGACTTTATTTTGGACGCCGAAGGACGGCGCTTGGGCTCGTTGAATATCAAGGATAACCGGTCGCGCGAAAACGACGATGAAAGGACATGTGGCGAAAGCCAAGGAAAATCCTCAAAAATATCAAAGCATATACTCGGATTTCAGATTTTCATATACAACTCTAATATGTGAGCAACAGCTTGTAACGAAATCTTTTTTTTTCCTTATAAATAAGCTTCAAGTTTACTTATCGAGATGTAATTTAATTTGATACGTGAAACGCTGAGACGCAGACTACATGTCGGATCACGCAAAAGTTGCGACGTTAGAACGTCAAAATATTTCTCAGTTTTTTTACGACAAAAGATATTTGACATCTCGTACTTTCCGATCTGCACAGGCGGACGGATTCTTTTTATAGATCGCAGACTTCGCGCGCAGAGAGGTTTATTTTATTACCTTCCAGCCGACTGATATCAGGCAATCGTTATTTTCCATTCGCTCGACGTCCCTTCGATCCGCTTACATCCTCTCGCTCTATTCGGAATTGATATTGACGATCCCAATTCGCGATTTCGACGACGCTATTTGCCTCGTCGTGATGTACGTACACGAGGACAATACGGCCATTGTTGGCAAAGGAAACGTAATAGCATATGCAGATTTCGCCTCATCCCGAGTTTGTTCTATATCTTCGTCAAACGGATTTCGTCCATCACGTACGTTTGCATAGTTTCCGGAACATCCCGACATGGATAGATTGCCTTGTGAAAACCTGCGAACATCATACGTCGACAGTATTTAAGAGAGTAACAATATTTTTTTTTTATTCAATCCCAAGATCAAAGTGATTTTTACTTGTCATCGGAAGAATGAAAAGTGTCACGAATCGCGATATATTAATTTAAATTAAAAATTGGCCAGTAGTGTCGAAACAAAAATCTCTTCTGTAGTTTATTATTCACTAGCGAAGAATATTCCATCTCTTGTTTGTTTATTTATCATCATTGACTCAATTATGGTGCTTTTAACTAATATGTAACATCATCGACTGTTGCTGATAAATATTACCACATGCCTCGGTGGTCGAACTGGCTATAACAACGCCAGCACGGATTGTTAGGGAGGTTCTGGTCCAGGATCAAATCCTGTTGGAGGTAAAATTTTTCGCAACAAATTCTTTTCATTAACAATGAATTGTAAATTACGGCTCGTTTATTGCTCAGCAATAGAAATATACATAAGTGTAAGGCCTAGACGAGCAATTAAAAGGATGTTATAAAATAATTATATACAACTTATATTACATAAAAAAGGAACGTTTCGACTCACCGAGTCTTCTCCAGCCAAAAATAAATACAAATAAATATTAATATAAGTTGTATATAATTATTTTATAACATCCTTTTGACTGCTCGTCTAGGCCTTACACTTATGTATATTTCTTTACATTAAATTAATTTCATACACTTTAGTAGGACCAAATCCCGGTCGAAAAAGTGTCGCGAATCGCGATATATTAATTTAAATTAAAAATTGGCCAGTAGTGTCGAAACAAAAATCTCTTCTGTAGTTTATTATTCACTGGCGAAGAATATTCTATCTCTTGTTTGTAAATTAAATTAAATTAAGAATGAGATAAATATCATTGATAACCTCGGATATATATTCCTTCACTGTAATTCGTGGAGAGTTATATCATTATTTTTTTGTTATTTTATGTTGTATTTTGTATTATATTTCAGTTTAAAGTTTGAAGAGTGTGAAGCTGTGATTATAGCTCTACGAATACACACGTTAAAATTAGAATAGATAAATATGCTCATAAACATCGAAATAAATGTCAGTGTTTTTTTAGTACTCTCCTACGTTTATTCGACGTAACGAATAAGCTCAACTTGATAATTATAACAAACGCATTAAAAGTGATCGATTAATGGAACGATAGCTCTCTTTGGAACAGAGTGACGATATTTCGTTGTCACGTGCGTCGCGGGCGTAATTACCGCATAATATACATCCGTGAGAAAAGTTCTCGCAGAAAAGATCCTCTGACATTTTAAAACGTCCCACGCCTGCCTACGCGGCCGGCCAGATAGTTTCGGTGTGGCGCCAAATAACGTACCGACGTCACGTCCGATTTGACGTTTGCCAGAGGAAGGAGGCGCCGGCTCGAATTATCCTCTGACAAAAGGCGACACGGCGGTAACCGCGGGGGCATAAACGCGGTATGAAACACTCGCAATAACCGTTGGGAGTGCGAGTGCCGTCCGACGTGTGGATCCAGTTCGCCAAGTCCGATGCACTCTCGCGAGTGTCTCCGGCGCGGCGCCACCCTTTTTCCTCTCGCGGTCGCGCAAAGTGGAGATCTGTGTTTCCTCGGTTCCTCGTCTCGGGACCGAGATAGCGGATTTTCACCGGCAAAAAATATTTTATACCGACGCCCGCTCCGCACGTCCGAGAACGCGCGACAGTATTTCTGTACTCGCGACCGCGCGAGAATGGTCTCCGCGTACGGAGAACGGGAGAGAGAGAAAGAGAAAGAGAATCGTATAAATATACTTTATATAGACAGTATATCTCTGCGATACCTGCCCGCGTCTGTCGTCCGTAAGCCGCCACTTCGTGGCTCTTCGCGCTTAAATCGCGGAAAGAGGGATTCTCTCGCGTTATATCGTACCTTCACGTTTCCCCGCGACGTGGACTTCTTGGAAGAAAGTACCGGGAATCGCGAGCGAGATCTACAGGCGCGGACGCGTCCGTTGGCACAAGACGTTTTATTACACACACTTTTACATCGCAATTGCAGCCGGTATACTTCCTTCGTAACTCGTTGATATTTATCTGCCCTATGTTTCCACCGTCTTTTCTTTTTAGCATTGCCGTATCTTTTTGGTCGCGAGCAATCTGACCGCCGTTTCCACAAGGAAAAGATATTTTCGCGATCCTTTGGAGAGGGCACCCACGATGATTGCGTTCTAACAGTACCATAGCGAATTGCATAGCGTTGATTGCGAAGCCAGGCGTCTAAAAATAGCGTATGCCGCATAGCTTATGAATGATTAACTGCGCAAATGTCGAGAAACTTCGAGAGCCGCCTGACGACGAGTAAACACGGTGCGGGGCGGCGATGGTTAAAATTTTATTCCAAGTCGTCGACCCTCTCTAGCCGCGCGCATCAGGCCGTATTTGATATTTCCCCGAGTCATCGTCGCGGGCGCGCAAATTTCTCTCCGCCGTCTACTCGTGTCAATTAACTCCGTCGTCGGGTTCGCGGACCTTCCGCCATTCTTGCCGTCCGCGAAGATTGACATTTATTTGCAACCACGAATAAACGCGCATAAACGCTCCCGCGGCTGTCTATTTCAGATCGTTTTTCGCCCGCTGCCTCGCCGCTTCTCGGCGTCGTCGCCTTTCATCTTCCGAGTTTAGCTCGTCCCTTCGCGCGACTCGTCGCCGTCGCCAATATCCACTGTTTTTGCTCCGTCGTCGATTAAACGGGATAATAACTTCGCGACTCATGCTCCTCTTCATCGCGGATACGAGGTCGCGCTATAAATGCGCGGAAACGCGGAATCTCAGCGGAATCACAGCTCATCACGATTTATCTCAGCGCGGAACTCGACGTCGATTATTTTTTGATTATCCTTAACCGTTTGTCAATTATTTCATATAGCTGTAAAAACTGCATTATTTACGAAGGACCGACGCACAGTGGGCGAAATTTGAAAAAGGGGGAAATAAGTGCTTTTGGCTAAAATCATAAAATCTTTGATATTTATGTATTATTGTCCCGCACTGAGAGAAAAATTTATGATATTTCTGACTATAATTAAATTGTAAATAATTATGGTTAGGTGCACCATTTTTATAATTATTACTGTTATAATGTTATAGTAATAATAACAGAAAAATTGTTACAAATACCATAATTTAATTATAATTATTATAGTTAAAAAAGGTTCCAACTATAATGATTAATAATAATTAACTGTAATAATTATAGTTAAATTATGGTATTTGTAACTATTTTTTTGTTATTATTACTACACGGAAAAAAAAGAATGGTTGTGCCAACCAGATTCTGGTTGGCATAAACATTCTTTTTTTTCCGTGTAACATTATAGCAGTAATAACTATAAAAATGGTGTACCTAATCATAATTATTTACAATTCAATTATAGTCATAAATATCATAAATTTTTCTCTTAGTGCGTAAATAAATTTCGTATTAATTTAAATGTTATGACGTCAAAAAATTCGTTAATCAGTTATTTTTATCATTATACATTTTATCAGTTATACATATTTTATTGTTTTTTTTAATACTACACTGAAAAAAATATTTACATGATTATACTGGGTTTTTTCCGACCCAGCATAATCATGCAATGGAAAATTGCAAGTGATTACAAGTGATTTCACATGAAATTACAAGTGATTTTTGCATAAAAATAGTACTTTCACCTATATTTTAATACGTATTTTCACTTTTAAAAATCTGGAAAAAAAATTACACTGATAATTAGGTAATTTTCCGGTTTTAATTTCCATGTAAAAATACATTTTTCAGTGTAGTAATTTATTCCCCCTTTTTTCAAATTTCGCCCACTGTGCGACGTGCGAAAATGCTTGAGCGGTCGGTCGTATTTCACTGATAAAAATCAATGCGAATTTACAAAGGAAATTTATTTATTTATTGGTAAATTTACTGAATTTTTAGTTTTTTTACTTAATATTTGCATTTTTTCTCTTGTTTCAATTAAAAATACAGAAATATTATGAAAAATTAACTAAATCTGGTATTTTTACAGATTATTTGTAAATTAGCTTCCGGTATTGCTAAATTCATACATAACGTTACATACATGTACCTACTTAAATTTCACTTCTGTACAATAAATTTACAGTCTGACGTGGGGTTTTAGTCTCAGTAGCGTGAGAGTATCACAGTATTTCAGTAAAGTGGAGTGTGCGTATTGAGAATATCGTCATCCTACACTGATAAAAATTTGAACGTCATTTTATCGATGGTCATTTTTAACCTTTAATTTACACAGTTAAAATACAGAGTGATTTGATTCCATTTGAATGGAATCAAACTTTAACGTTTTGAAGTAAAATTACAAATCACTCTGTATATTAACTATGTAAATCGAAGGTTAAAAATGACCATCGATTCTCACAGTAGAATGATGACAAAATTTTTATCAGTGTACCGACCGCAATACAAGCGACAAAGAATGTGACTCTATCTGTATTGGGAAAATGGATCTTTCTCATATATGTACAGATGCGTCTTGTAACGACTTCATTCGGTTTGTTTGCTCGACGACGGAGGAGCGGCAAAAAGGAAAAAGCCACGCACGACGATCGCTCGAATCGCGCGTTCCCCTTTCCCGTTTTCTCGATCCTCGATAATGGACATCTTCCTTCGAGTCTTTTGTGCCAGGGCCGTTGCCTCCTGAAACTCTCGCGTTTCTCTTCCGCTCACTCTCATTTGTCCTCCCCGTTCCTTCTCCTTATTGTCTCGCGTTACACGCCCGGCCCGGCCCGCCGCACACAGAACAGTGCAGCGGGATTCAATATTTACGGAGCTTCCATGTGTGGACCATTCCACCTCGTTCGCTCGCACTCTACCCTTTCCCCCGCCCCCTTTTACCCTTCCCGTAGGAATTCTCGCCGGTTATTGTTGTTCGCCATGCGCTCGTAATATTTGACCCTCGCGCAAATTATATCGTACTTTTCCGCGTCCACACGCACCAGTCGATACATCCCGCTTCCGGTCGCGCTTTGTTCAATGCGCGACAGCTGTCATGGTCGATCGTATCGCATTCATTCGGCAGCATTCCGAAACCTTTCTCGTTTATTCGCAGGCTCGCTCGTGATCCGGTGAAATTTTCGCGCGGACACGCCGGCGAAGGTAATATCGCGTAGCGCTTCTACGGACGGAAGCTTCGACGGAAGCGTAATATTACCTCGTTTATATATAAAACAGGATTCTTCGCGCTTCGCATCGCGGAAACAAGATGCATTTCGCAACTCTTGCGGTTGTAATTATTTTACACTTAAGCTTCAACTGCGGATGTGGAGTCCCCGGAATCCCTGCCACTTGTTCTATAATTTTGACCAATTATGCTTTCGTTTTCTAGAAAAACAAGTAAAACAGGATTTTGTGCACAATTAATGCTGAAAAATACAAGAAAAACACAGTAGCCAGCATGTACACAGAGCAGAGAAACATTTATCTTTTTTTTTCATATCTCTAAAAGTAGGAGTCTTTAGAGAACTCTACAATCCGCTAGCACAGGGTTTCTCAAACTATGGTACGCTGAAAAAAAAATTCTTGGTAAACTTGTAAGACGCATTTAGTGTACTTTGTTTTGAAGTATTTGATTATTATTTCCGATTACAATAATAATAACAAAACATTTTATAATAATTACAAACATTTGTAATAATTATAAAAGAGCAAATTTTGTTTAGTTAAGCCAACTAAATTATGTAATACTTATTATACGTTTAGTTGAAACTATTTTACCAAGGCGCCTTGGTGAAATAATAATAATCAAATAATAATCAAATACTTCAAAAGGAAGTACACTAAATGCATCTCACAAGTTTACCAAGAATTTTTTTCCAGCGTACCACTGGTGGTACGCGAGCTACATAGAGTCTATGTAATTCTTCGAATATTTTTTGTAATACTTTTTGTGTGCAACAAATCAATTAAGTCCGTAGTATGTTTTCTTTGCATGTTCTATTTATGCTTAAGTGTAGCATACGCATGCTGCAGTGTACTGCAGTATTCATCTTAATTTTAATCGGTGGTACTGTTCGTGTAGATATTTGAGTGGTACGCGAAAAATAAAGTTTGAGAACCCCTGCGCCAGCATATAATATTCAAATACGCAAAAAAAATTTTTTCTCAAATGGCTACTTAAGCCACTCTAAATATTCCCTCGTTTATGCTTAGGACTACGCAATAAAGGCAGGAAAATGTTTAGATCCCCCTTAAGAAACGATTAAATCTTCTTAACGCTTATTTACGATATCATCACCTTACCCTGTTAAAGCGATAAGACTCGTGATTGAAACATTAATTTAATACGCGCTTTACTGCTGCTATTTCAATTTCTACCTGTTCGCCGACACTGTCGCGAGCGAGTGTCACCAAACCGCCCTCACGAGGATAACTCCAGCCATCTCTATCGATAGGCGGAATTCCCAAATCATTCTCGACATTCCCGTCGTTCCCGTCCCTCTCGTTCCCTTCTTCCTCTCGACGTTATTTTCGGCGCTCGTCGGTTTCCCCTCTGGGGCCCCTCCGCAGGTTTTCGCGCTCACGACGGCCGAGTGACTGCACGCGGTTCGTTCATAATAATTAGCAACGCCAACGAAAATAGAATTCTCGGTGGCTGCGACCGACGTGGTGCGTCAGGATAACGCCGGCCGGGCCGGCTCGCGCGCGGTGCGACATTACGACGCTATAATTCTGCGATACCGTCCGGTGTACGATGTTGCGAGTCGCGAATATTCTGACGCGACGCATTAATAACGCTTTGACTTCGGAGCCCCCTGCGATGGGACGCATATATTATATATGGGATGCAGAGCGCATCGAATCGATGCTACCAGCGCGAATGCGTATTCGCTCGCGAGAGTCGTATGACTCGTTTGATAATGGACAATAATGATCTAAGCGGGATTTTCTAGTTTGCCTGTTTCGCGACATTTCGCGAAAAACTGCGAGCTACTTTCATCTACCCTTCGCAAATCGCAAGAGGAATATTGTTGAGCCATATTGTGCACCGAGAGAGAAAAGAGGGGGAGGGAGGGAGGGAGAGACGGAAAAGTCAATAGTTAAACGCCAATGAGAAAAGCGCCAATATATAATCGCTTATTATTTGATCGCCTATTATTTATAACGAGACGAAGCGCGGTCTCGCATATCAAATAAACAATGTCAATTAATCGCGTACCATTTACATTCATTACGCACGTCACGTTTAGCGAGGCATACGATTGCTTTATTGACCGTCAGAGAGAGAGTCTCATGACGCGATAAATAATTTCTTGCAGTATCGCATTCAGCGACATCGCTAGCACAACGATCATAACGTAAACAATAGCGAAATGTCAAGCGGGCTATTACAATCAATTCCACTCATGATCTTTCGTGCCTGCGGCCTCTCTGGCTCACACGTGCGGACTAACCGATAGCTTGGTTGAAATTATGGTTACGTGCCTCTCTATATATATGTCACAGCCTTATTGCGAAATCAGCCTTTTTGCAAAAAGGCTAGCCTTTTCGCGAAAGGCCGCCCTTTTGCAAAGCACTGATCGTTTCCAAATAAGACTGAACGCACTTTAGGCTTTTTGGCACACATGGGCTGGTGCTAGGCTAGGCACTTTGCAAAAAGTCTAAAATACGTCAGTCTTATTAAAGAAACGATTAATGCTTTCGCAAAAAGGCTGATTTCGCAATAAGGTTGCGACATATACATGACGTTCTATTGTCATTATTTTACTCTCCACCGTCATCGTCGTACTGCCTTTGAGATTCTCGAGAATGCGCTATCTCGGAATTCCGAGTAAACGTTCCTCGTGGTTTTCTTGAAAGCATCTCGTGTTATCTCGCTTACTTAGCTCGTCTGTTCGTTTCTGCTTTCAGGGCGACGCTGGGCCGCATATGCATGAAACTGGTGATTGTGATGGGTATCACCTGGGTGGCGGACATTGTCTCATGGGCTGTCGGCGGACCACAGTACATCTGGTACTTGACCGATCTGATAAACGCCTTCCAGGGAGTGCTGATCTTCGCGATGGTCGGCTGTCAGCCGCAGGTCCGAGCGGCGCTCAAGAGATTCTTCAGCAGGAACCCGCAGACCAACGCCGGGAGGCAGGGTAACGGTCACAGCACGACCAGCCACGGGATGCCTAGCATGGGCGATAGCGTAACGCAAAACCCGAGTACCAAAACCGCGCCGTTGGAGACCATCTGCTAGATCTGGTTCTCCGCGTCGAGATTCTCCTTTGTCACTCGGAAGTCTCGCGTCAGTCATCGTTGCGAAAGTCGTCGCGCTCGGATAGCCGATAAGCGCGATGAGAACAATCCGATTTGAATCGTGATTGAAGCTACCGGTAGAGGTCGGATCGCGGCTGCAATTTGCCGCTCGGAAAAGTTTCCGTCGCGGGAAGCTTATATGGCGACGAGCAAAAGGGCCATAACGGGAGTGGTTTCCATTCATCGGGAGACCAGCGATTGCACCTCGCGTTGACGACTTGTCGTAAACGGTGCCGTGTCTTTTTCGCTTCATTTTTTCTTCGCGAGCGAGGTATCGTTGACGAGCTTCGCGCATGGTATAACTCCGCAAGTCAGCGATACAAACGAAGCATTGTCGTATAATAACGTCGGATTAATCGATCGGAGGATATTTCCGCAAGATCGATTCGGCAAGAGGTTCTCCTCTCGTCGACCCGCAAAGGGATCGAGAGACCTCGCTGAAAATGTTTTCCTATTGACATTTCCCAGACAATAGTTCAAGGGAGGTCCGGGAGATGTCTGAAGTACACCCGAAAGTGTTTAGGACGCCTTCCGAACGTATTTTAGGTACGTTTTGTACTTTCTCGCTGTTTGACTTCTCGTGAAACGCGATAGCGCAATTTCGTGCAGTACAGCAGTACGGGGAGAAATTATTTACGCTCTGTCCTATCTGGCCGTAAAATTTCGCACTGGCACGAAAATGCGGATTTCTAGAGATTTCGTAGAGAGAGAACGGTAACATCAAAGAAACGGATGACACAGCGTTTAAATTCGCGTACGAGGTAAGTCACGTAAGACCTCATTTTCCTGTCGTGAGCTATTCGACGAAATAGTCGTTAATTCACCGTCTCGCAACATCTGTCGGGTGAAACACAATCGGGAAATCAGCGCGGCGCGTATACGATTATCTGAAATCTCGGCAGTAGCTTCCGGACCGTCTCGTTCGAGCGCGAGTGCTGACCGCCAACGATCTATCAGATTGCACGAACCAGGCGGCAAACGCACTACGTCCTAGTCATTGGATCCAAACACTGGATACACTCGCGCCGACAAAGATAGATCGTGAAATTTCGCTGACGAAAGAACGGGAACGCTAATTGTCCATTCCTGTTTTGGTACTGCCGGACTTACCGCCGCGCGATCCATCTTCTCTGACATAAGCAATTACTCACCGTACGCAATTAACAGAAACTCTATGCTACGATATCTCGTCGATCTCGCATTTTAGAGCATTTTCGTGTACGTGCCCCTTTTCTTCTCTTTTACGTACGGCATATGTAATATTGAAAGCCGACAAAGTGGCGCGAGAAGAATTCGATACTTCGGATTTACGCCGGAGATTTTGCATCGCGATATTTTAGCTCGAGTTCGACGCTTTCGTACTCGAGGCACTCTAGCCGACATTGTACAGATGTCTGTATACATTTAAACTGTACCTATCACACAAGCATGACGCGAGAAGAAGTGCAGAACATTCGAGGCGACGGGTGTTAATCCGGGCAACACAAATGTTTAACAGGCACACGTCTATTTCGATCTTTCCTCGATGTCTTTTAGTTAGGAGTTCCGCATGGCTCAGGCAATTACTACCGTGTTTTGTATACCGTGCATATCCATCACTAAATATAACGGGCATGTGTCCGGCATGCCTCGTCGCCGCCTGAATACGATCCGAAGGCTGTCCTTTTAAAAATGTTCCGTCTGTCTAAAAAAGGGAATCGGGTGTCCAGAATTTATCTTGGCGACCGGGAACGCCAAGCGTGTCTTTATGCAGCACCGAGAACCTATTCGGATACGCATCGTTCATAAATCAGAGTTTGTAATAGCGCTACGCCGCTAAAACAGACAATGACGCGTACTCTTCGGACCTCGGTAGCGGGCAGAAACAATGCGTGATTTATGATCGAGGCGAGTTAATATTATTTTTTTTTTCCTCCAGCGAACAACGATATTCATTGATATTAATAATATCGGCTCGCGACGAGCGCAAGTATCTTTCCCGAGATTAATCACTTTTAACAATGGAGCGTCGTAGCTGCGCTATTACGCGGCAGTTTTGCCGTTCCAAAATGATTTCGCCGTTTTACGGCGGGTTTTTTCGGCGGCCAGTTTTTGATAATATAATCTTTTACGCCAATTATTTGTTATACAACTACCCCGCGTAGTCTAACGTAATCTTCGCTATTTATTAAAATATTTTGATAACACAATTTTTATCCGTGTAAAATCTTTCGACTGGAACGAGAAGAAAGTATCGCGTTACGTCTATTGTGACGTAACGTTAAATATTAACGTTCGACGAGAGCAAAAGATAGCCTAATGATCATTGCGCTCTCTCGAGATCTGGATACGAGAATTCGAGGCGAAACGACGAGACGAGCCTCGCCTCGCGTTTGTTGCGCCTCGTATTACCAAATAAAGACGATCGGGGGTTCATCGCGGATTTCCTTCCGAGTCCTCCTTCCTTCATTATTCATCGGATGTTATCGAATCTAGGAGCAATCGTTTTTCCGTTTCCCTTAGCATAAATCTGCATCGGCGTCGTTAGCCGGGTCTGGGCAGGACGGCCGTGGCTGGCATTAAACATGCAACATCGTGGCTTCCGGAGCCACAATTTATCACTGATCAGTCGAACGGTTCTGTTTCGGTTCGATACCGAGCTTGCAAAAAAAGAGAGCTCCACCGCGCATCGCGCGTACAGCACGTAAAAACGTTCCGCACGCAATTCGCGTACACGCAATTTGTCGACGTGTGCGTTGCTCCGCGCACGAGTAATCCGTTTGTGCAACCGTTCGGGGAGTAGATCGTCCTTTTACGCAACGTTTCTCCATCCGATCGTTTTTCTATAAAAGAGATCGAATGTCGATTTCGACTCGGTCGTTTTGGGTATACATTTATACTGATGACCGTCACGAAACGACGGACGAGGTGTAGAGTTATTTATTTCTACGCGATAATTTTAATTTCTGAAGTTCCAAAAAACTTTTTAATTATCCGGTTGATGTTTTGGTGCAGAGCGCGTTAAAGTATTTTCTTTTTTCCTTAGAAAGACTTTTTAGAAGCTTATTTTTATTTTATATACAGAGACAGTTCGATATCCATTGTCCGTCATAAGTATTCTTCATTTAATTTTCCGACGAGGGAAGCGGATACGCCGAGGAAGGACTTCGCGGAAAGGAATTCTAGAAGGACTCCCGCGAAGCTCTATATACTGCCAGAGATACTATATCAAGTACATGAGACTAATCAGGGGATACACTAACCGCGCAACTGCCACTTTGGAGAATTTTTCTTTTTCTTAGTATTATGAAAGTATTACGATACGTAGTCGCTCGATAGTACAACGAATCACCGATCGTCGACCTCTGCTTTACAATTTTTCGAGTGATTTTAACGTGACGAGATGTGTCCTCTTCGCCGGGAACAATGATTAACTCGTACGTCGCGCTTTCCTAGAGACTCATTGTCAGATTCGGATCGCTCTACTGTATCCAGCTCTCTCTGAGGCGAAACGGGACGTCGGTTTCGCCGTCAGGCCGGGCTTACGATCACAAAGCGCACGTAAACGGAATCACGTGTAGGTAGGTCAAGGCATATTAATCGATGTCAACTCGTGACAATACACACTAGGAATTCAATGCCTTCTGAAATGCCTTCCAATCGCGGCGTTCGGCACGCCGAATCGCGTATACGATGAGGAGCCGGACGACGAAGCTCTCGGTCGGCTCCTCGAATTTAACCCTTTAACTGCGGCATGTGCGATCGCTTTCTTTCGAAATTTTTCTGATGAGATGGAGACGAAGACGCGACAGGATGTCACGATATATCCCTTTAATGCGATCCGAATTCATTTCCATATTAACATAAAAAGTGTCGAATTAACAGGAGAGCCTCGATTAATTTCTTGTTTTAACCCTTTCACTTGCTCTCTCATCGCATATAATCCTCATATTTGAATCAAATATGCGGCGTTCGCGCGCAACTAAAGGATTAATAACCGCTCTATGACAATTTCGTCGCCGTTCCATTTGTTGCCTGTCCCAAAACAACGTCAGCATTCAAACAGCGGTGAACGGGTTTGCGCGAGCTGTTTGCGTGCGTGATGTATTTCGTCATGACGATCGAGAAATAATCGGGAATATACAATTTTCAACGACGTTTCATTTCGTTTCGTTTTACATATCCGAACAGACGTATCTCGCAGCACGAGAAAGTATACTCGGGGTCGTTTTACATCGTTATCCAGGACAAAGCATTTTGTTTTGCGATGCGATGCATAACGAAGAACAATGGCGCTTTTTAATCGCACGGAATTGTGATTGCCGATCAGAAACCGATATAGGTAGGATTAGTTGTACGGCGTAAACGGATGTAGGATTATATAAACGGAACCTCGCCCGAGTTTTCGAGCCTTGGCGTACGAGATTGGCGTTCATTTCGTTTGACGCCGAAATTTAGCGATTAGGGATTAGAGATTAGGAACTAGAGATTAGGGAAGTTATTTTACGTGTATCTAGGAAGAGACTGAAATGCGCATCCGTTATCCACCGGGATCCAGCCGGAACTGCCTGATGAATGAGAGTACCTCGCTTCGCACTCTTGCTATTATTCATCCCGGGAAAGACAAATCTGTATCATCGTCCCTGTAATCCTCGTTTTTCAAAAAACACGAGCTATCTGCACGGAGATTGAGCAATACAGGGTGATTTGCGATTAGCATTGCGAAAAGCGCCACGAACAGATTCTTTCGTTAAATCCACGACAGAAGCTCCTATGAAAAAGATTATGGGGTAGCTTTTGAAAAAAATTCGCGGTAGCCGACCCAAGGAGAACAGAAAAGTCAAAATAATGTCGATTTGACATCATATTGACCAAATTTATGTAATTTTTTTGGTCATGATTGAAATCTCGATCTCAGATGACTTAAAAATGACTTTATATTGTCTCTAGATGTCTTTTTGATTTTTAGATCGAGATTTCAATCATGACCAAAAAATGACATAAATTTGGTCAATATGATGTCAAATTGACATTATTTTCACTTTTCTGTTCTCCTTGGGTCGGCTTAATTTCAAGTCGTCTTTAAATTTTAACGCGGATTCCAATCTTAAGCTAACCAGCTCAAATTTAATCTAGAATATCAAAAGTTTCAATAAATCATATCCTCGTTTTTTCATAAAAATCTTTTCGCAAGAATGACGCTCTTAGCGTTTCAAATGATAGCTGCAAATCGTCCTGCAGCAGGCAAAAGCCCGCTTGTCCAATTTTGAGAATCAGTCGAGTTATCCGCGATTAGAATCAGGTCGTCCCGGAAAATCTCGTTAGTTCCTCCTTTTATTTGTAGCGTGTACGACTGCGAAGTAACGTTGCGGCTCGGCCGACTCCTCTTCATCAAAGAACCCGACGTGGCTGATTGATCGTCTTCTCGCGAGAAATTGATCCTCGGCGATTCCGTGTCGGGGAAAAACCGGCACGAGGAAATCGGGCGGCCGAGCCGGCGATGTTATTAGCTGTTTGCTAGCGTGTAAGTGTGTATGTGGCCCGCGATTAATTAATTGCGTGACAGTGCGTGCGTGCGTGCGTGCGTGCGTGTGGAAATCCGCGTGTGTAATTAGCGTATCGACGAGCAGCAATGTCGTTGGAAAAAAAGAGAAAATAACGATCGCACCGGATCGAATGAATGATTAGCGTATATCGCCGCACAACGATACCGTCACTAAAATACCGCCGCGAGCGGAGTAGCTCTCCTCTTATGTCGCGTCCGACGCAATAATTTAAGGAGCTATTTATCGATTTGTAAAAGCGCGTATACGTAAGAAAGTCACCGTCACACGACGGCATTCGTAGCTCATCACCTGCCGTCGCACTCTTGTAGATAACATCCTTATTATTATTGTCGCATTGTACTATTATCATTGCTATCGATACTACCATTATTTTCTTACCGTTATTATAATTAATCATTAATTAACATTACTGTAATTGACGTTTTGTCTTTTTTTTTTAGACCGAACTAATTGTAAGCACACCGTAAATGTCAAGGCTCTAATGTAGCGTAAGTCACTGCGATGTGTACATTCGTCCTGTGCGAGGATTAATGCGATGAAATTTAATGAAATCCGCGATCGAATGTCGCTCTAGTAGCACAGAATATTGGCCAAATATTGGTTATATTGGGAATGTCTTGGCCAATATGGGCCAATGCAAGGCCAATATTGGTTGTTAACAAAATGTAAGTACACTGCCAATATGCAGCGCCCACGATGACACCAATGTTGGTTACAAAATAAATGTAAATGTGCTGCCAATATTACGTGCCAATACTTACACGGTATTGCGTTTACATTGGAAGTGCAATGGCCAAGCAAGATTTACCCATGAACAGTACGCGGCACCGCTACCAGATGGACGCGGACTTCTCGTATTTCTCGTGAGTAAAAAACCATACAAGATGGAATATAAGACGCAGCATTATGAGATTATTCACTCATGTTCTAATAATATGATTCTTTAAAGGAGAGTCCCCAAAAGTGGATTCTAAGATGAAAGTAAAGAAATCTTACTTGGAAAGTACAATTATATGATTAACCAATATCGGCTAAATAAGAGGAGGCGTGTTGGACCAACATTGGGAATTAATTCACACCCAATATAAAAAATTGGATATATATTGTTAGTCAATCTTGGTAAAAGATGAAATTAATATATTGGTCCAGAATTCAATATTAGCTAAAAAACAGCGTCTACTTTACAATATTGGACCAATATGGGAAAAATTGGATATTGCTAGCCAATATTGCACCAATAAGTTGTGCTACTAGGGTCTCTAATGAATTCTTGGAGAGATTATCTCTCTGAAATAACCGCTTTCATCCAAAACAAATGTAATTCTTGCGTTCTATATATCTACGAAAATAATCTTTTGGTTTTTCTTTTTTTCAATTCTGTCAACATAATTGGGAACTTTCCAAAAGAATGGAAAAAAATTACTTGATCAGTTTAGACTTAATTGCAATCTTTCTTTTACGCGAAATACAAAACGGAGCAACAGGTATCAGAATTTAGACGTTACACAATTTATCGCACAATAAAATAACTCGCGTTCGCCGTCTCGTTTAATGGCTTTTTGGTCTCGGCCAAATCGCACGGTTCGCCGCACGACGAATCCCACGCTTGTACATTAAACCCGTAAGGTACGACGATAGTGTCTCAGAAAGAGTACGAAAATATTATCGATAATCGACGATAAGGAAATAGCCTTAAAGTAATTTATTCGACGTAGATTGTTGACATAAAGGTGTAACGATTTAGACACGTAGCAACACGTACATGTAGCTTGCCAGTACGAGTAGTATTTAAGAGATTTAAACTTTAGACTTTTCGCGGCTCGATCTTTCGTACGTTCGAAACTCAAATATTGTTCGCTACGTCGACGCGAAGTATATCGCGAGCCAACGAATATGACGAAAAAGAAACTGCGTGTAACGCATGAGATTTGTTGTAAAATGTGCCCCGTTAAACTCGACGTCGAAACATTAATTTTGCAGTTCGCAATAACAGCGCGAGAGCTCCAAAAAAGTTAAATGAATATAACGAGTAACGTGTCGATATAGCAGCGTTATATTAATTTACAGATGATTGTTTATTGTGTCGTGACGGCTTTGTAATAGTAGATATCTGATAATCATATATACGCAATGTTATATACACAATACTTATTTTAACTTGCAAATCGAACGTCGAATTTAACGTGGGCGTATTTGTACAGCATATGTCAATCTCCAAATGGAGCAAAAGCAAACTTACTCGGCATTTTGATACCCTTTTTTCTACATTTCGTATACGAGATCGGTTTCACTGCCAGAAAATAATATCGGGCTCCTGCGTCGTGAATGCGAATTTAATATAATATTCGAGAGCGAAAAAACTTTGTTATGAAATAAAATTGTACGTGCAAAATAAATTTTTTCGAAAAAACGGAGGCTATACCAACGTAGACAATAGTGTTAACAATATTCTTATGTATCTTAGCGATACCGTCACTAATCGTATAGAAAATAAGTAATTATTATTAGCGAGCGAAGAAACATTTATACAAATGATCGTGCGTCACCGATCGTACACCATTCCTATACGATGTATCGTAACAGTATTTGCTATTATATTCATGGTAGTAAACAGGAAAAACTGTTAGTACAAAATTGTATTTTATCGACTTTTATTTATCCCATCCCAAGAAAAGATATAGGAGATAACATCGATAATAAATAGTCATAAAAAGATCAACATATATATTTAAACACTGTTATTTAGTCGCATTTTATTAAAGCATAAGTTTTTTCCATATACACATCTGTCTACAAGTAAAGATTTATAGCAGCGATGAAGAATAATTTATAATAATCTATATCTCATCACATATATAACGCAATATTCACCCTGAATAGTTCCGTCGTGTGTTGGGTATATATCACGTCAAATCAATTTTTGATATAAGACACGAAAATTCTTTCGATATAAAAGTCTTGACAAGGATTATATCGATTGGGCGAGAGAACAGAAAGGAAAACCAATTCGTCGGTAACAATAATGCAATAAGCTACACAATGAGAACTTCCAGTATCTTCAAGCAAGGCGTCGCAGGACATCAGTAATATACGCAGAGGGATTTCTTATATCTTCTAATAAGCCTGGAATGTGAAATATTTACATTTCAATCGGATCAAACAAACACGAATAATCAAAGGATTTGAATTACAAGAATGAAGTCGAATTTAGAAGAGATCTATTTTAAAGATTTTGAAAATAATATTTCAGTTAGTTACTGAGTTCTTTGATTTCTTACTTTAATAAAACTTACCAACAATATCGCAAAACTCCTCGAATGATGTGCACGGTAATAATTCATCGCGATATGACGAAAGCACGCGTTCCGAGGCTTTTAACATGGCTTCGTCATTGTGCCTGATGTATTCAGCCAGAACCGAAGGCCACTGGTCATCGGATAAAACATTTACTTTCTGTAAGCGTTGAAAGCATGATTTAGACAAATAAATGTAACTGCTATTGATACATAATTAAAAATTATTAAAGTCACTCCCAACCTTGAAGAAGTTTGCATAAATAGAATCCACTAGACCGAAGAAGATTAGAATATTTTTGTAAATAGCATAATCCTTGGCAATTGGTTCCATGAGAGTCTTCGTAGTGGCTGAAGGGGACACGTAACGTTGATGTGCGAGGATGAGTAATCGATTGAGATGTGTAAGTCTATGCGATTTCCAACGAGCGGGTGTAAGTAAAAGTAACGAAAGTGTGCACTGATACAATGGACCCTCTGCTTCGTAACAACTATCGAGCCACGCCGAGCCTGGTGGTACATCTAGGTAAGTCATTAAAGCTATATCTTCCCTAGTTGCCCATCGCGTTCTGCAAAAACAAACATCAATTTGTAATATCAATAACATATCTTTTGTATTAGTTTCCTTTTGTATTACTTTTCCCAATTGTAATGAAGTCTTTTTTCCCTTTGTTGTATAGTACGTTATCAAAAATATACTCACGTATTAACGACATACAGAGCCATGTGTATTAAATACGGCACTATGTGCATATTCGATTGGGGGCCTCCACCACCGGTGTCCTCGTGGAAACTCTTCTCTTGAGCGAATCGTAGAAGAAGTAGCTTCAGATCATGAACGGTCGATGAGTAAGATATATCGCGTTGACTAGTGCATTCTTGCAGATAAGTATTGTGCCTAGCTAAACAGCTGGCGAATGCAGACTCCGGAACCTGCGGCCCCCACAATGGTAGCAATCCGTTGCATTTCGTATTAGCGTTCTGTAAGGCCGCGCTTTCCCACTCGTCTCGGGCACGCGCCAAACGCACCGCAGACATATGGCAGTCTACGTGGACCACGTTGAAATGTGTAACAGTCGTGTAGCCCACAGTTTTTCGTTGCTTCGTCTCAAATTCTTCTACATTGCATCGTTTCGTGAATGTATAAACACCTAACACCTGTAGCAAAACAACGATAAAGAACATAATCATTAAATAAGATAAAGGAAGAAAATATGCAGAAAAATATTTAATGCTTCTAATAATATAAAATAAATAATATTAATAATATAAAAAAATATATAATATAAATAATGCCGATATATTGTAGCTAACAGAAATCGATTCCAAATTTTCTAAAATACAGCGCTGAATGTCCATATGCATGCTCTTAATTCTAAGACATGTAAGTAACAAAGAATAAAAGATATATTACCATATTTGGTTTAAACTTGTATCCTTCGCGACAAATAACACAGATCAGTCCAGTCTCATCGCCCAGGTCTTCCATTTGCTGAAGAATCGTTCCGCTAGCGGTGACCTGACCCTTATCATTCGTTTGCATACCAAGTGCACCCAATTGTCTCTCACGCATCGCCATAGCTAAGCGTTTCTTCTCGCTGCGCGTGTGCTGGCGGGCCTCTTCGATGAGTTCGGCTACTCGCTTATTGGTGCATAACGCTTCCAACAAATTCTCCGCTAGCGAGCCAACGTGTTCGTTTGAAGACACTTGTTCCAGCCGATGGATGATGCTAATAGTTATTTGCGAAACTGCCAACTACAACAAAAAAAAGACCGACGAATTATTTCAATGTCATTTACTAATAAAAAGATTGTAAAGATAGAACATATTTTCTATATTACCTGAGTCGGCTCGTGATCTGTAGCTAATCCTGTAAGGAATCGTAGAATATATTTCAGAGCTGGTTTAGATATGAATTCCTTCAGCTCGTCGCTATCTGTCCGTAACAGCGTGGGTTTAACACATGGGGCGTGCACCTACAAAAACAGAGACAAATATTCATTAAACTTGTATAACATAATTTTATACTTATATCGCTTTATACTTACGGTGATATACTCAAAGGCATCTTTCACTATGCCCATGCTTATGATATAATCTTTCAGCGTATTACCAATGGCATTTCGTTCAATGCCTTGAGTGAGTATGCAGAACAGTTCTAGCTTCTGCTCGTCCTCAGGTGTGTGTTCAAAATCGAATTTGTAAAAGTTTAATACAGGTTTGAAGTAATCACACAGGAGTGCCATTTTTTCTTTATTGCCGTAGGTCAACGCTGCCAAGACTCTCGCGAGATGCGCAAGCACGCTAGAACTTTGCCTGACTGCCGTGGACTGCGTACACGATAAGAGTGCCTTGATATGTTCCGGACCACCGAGAGTCCGTGAAAATGCTTCAAATGCACTGAATGGTTGCGACGCTGCGTTCGTTAATATCGTTTCCATAATCTAAAATCGATATCAAGCGTTTACACGTATCATTTATAGCATTAAGCAAAAATATCTTCTTTGCCATAATACTTACGTCTAATAATTGCTCAGTAATTTTCGCTTGAGAATTTTCCGACTCTGTAGCTAGACAACGTTGGAGAACGTCCAAAAATACAGTTACTGCTCCCAATTCGGGTTTGCTTAGAACCTCTTGGTTCTTCTTGACCTTTACGCACAATCTGAACAATTTCAACAGCACTTGAAGAAGAGGTCTCGCGCGATTCACATCGTGTATCGCTGCCAATCTGTCCAACATAACTTGAAGACCGCCGCAGTCTGCTAGTACATTAGCCATTTTATAAACTTCCTCGTTGTTCACTTCCTGCTCGCTGCTAGCGTTCAAAGTTTCGACAAATTCTTCGGTTGCGTCTCCAAGCAGGCCGCGCATACGATATATTACGCGCATGGCATCGCATTCGCCGCCCTCTAACACCCAAATCTTCTTATAAACCTGGATAAGGAAAAGAAAATATATTCGATTTCATGGAAATATAGTAGTTTTCTAATATTGAATATTCGCATAAAAACAACAATAAATATAATGAAAATATCTTAAAATAAATTTTACATTTTTATCAAGAACCATGTAATCAACTTTTACCTCTTTAACAGGAAGGTCCAAGCTAATAATTTTGTTATTAACGAGAAGTTCCATTCCATTATCGTCTTCCAAAAGTGCAACTAACTCGCAATCTTGACAAATTTTATTTTTGACATCTCTCATAAGTGGACCAAGGCCAGGTTCTAAGCTGCTATAAGGATTTCCTAACATCCTCCCCTATGAAAATATTTATAAAAAGTAGAAACATCTTCTATATGTAAATATAAAGATTTTATTCGGAAAAGAACAAGCAAACTTACTTGCAAGAAATCTTCCTGCTGTGGATCCTTCTCAAGCGTCAAGAAGAATTCTCCGATATCGTTTTCCTCCGGATAAATAATCGAACATAATCTTTCAAATATAAACACTGGAGTACGAACATCTTGAGGATTCTGCTTTTGTATCGTTTCAACGCAAATTGCCATGAATGCCTTAGTTTCCTCTTCGGTGCCTAATATACAATATAAAAATTTCATTCTCGTATACCCGAACAAACATTATTGAAAATATCTAAATGTAGAAAGCTCCGAAATTTTATTACCGGTAGTCATTTCTTCTAAAAGTTCTAACAGTTTCTCTTGCGTATCATCGATTAGTCTAGTACGCTGAACAACGAGTCTCCTAAGTGATAGATAACCGTTTAGCACCGCGCCGACTAGTCGGCCCTTGTATTGCTGCTTAATATTTTCCTGTTCCAAGAAAGTCGCCAGAAGTTCCGTGAGCATCTTCAACGAGTATCCCTGAGCAAGATCGCTAGTTAAAGTAGTCTCCTCCAGCCTGTGTAATTCCTCTATTTCTCGGGTCAAGAGTTCCGCCAATAAAGTCATTACACCGCGTATTGCCAGGAATTGCTTCCAAGGCGACTGTCTGATTAAACTTTGATACAACGTGAGGAACTCGGTGCTGCTCTCGCCAGCGGTACGTAGCTCTTCCAAGTAACACGTCAGCAATACCAGAACTTCTTTCTTCCTCTCTATGCCTTGACACAGGCTCTCGATCATGTTACAAGCGACTTGGCGTGCCAAACGGGAACTGGGATTGAAGAGAACTTCCTTCAACCAGGCACCATCTGATAGCCTCAGCGGCTGAACACCTTGATGTCTCATGCAACGCTGATGCCACCTGTGCCCGTATTTTTCCATCAGATATAACACGCGAGTCTCCTCCTGAAACAGTCGCGAAAAGAAACAATAAATCAAAATCATCATTTCTAACTTTCTATTATCTTTTCTCTCTCGTAATAAATATCATATGTATAATTATATAATACAATAATTACAACTTCTTAATTATTTTTATTTACTCTAAGATTAATTCACTTGTTTTACTTTGTAACCAACCTTTTTAAGGGATTTAGTTGTAGATGGTTCTGTTTTTTTAGCTGGTATGCGGCGAAGCCATTCGGAATACGAATGCTTGGGATCACCGCTGATCCATTTACCCACATCAATACTAACGTCTTCCGGTGGCTGTACAGTCGCCAGAGATTCGATTGTTTTATCCTGAGATCAAAAAATTATGCATAAAATATACATTATATACAGGGTGTCCGGAAAGGTAAGGTCAACCGAATAGGAGGTGAAAGAGAAGCATGAATAGAACACATAATGTAAATAAAAGTTTTTCGTATTCGCTATGGTTTAGAAAATACAGCGCTTTATAGGGGTGCATGAAAAGTGTTAAAACCCCTTAATATTTCGAAAAGTACGCATTTTCGAGAAAAATGTTTTATACGAAAATTGTAAGGTTTTAAGTGAAGCATTGCACAGAAAGATTAGTATGAGCTTGAATCGCGTTCTCAAAGTCACGTAAAGATAACCTTGAAATTTTTAATGAGTATCCCCACTTTTTATTACATATTGTAATGCTTCACTTATATAGAAGGAAAGCTATGTTTGGCTGAATGCTTACTTTATTTTTCTTTGACACCGGTTGATCGGGTTTGATGAGACCTTGCAGAATTTTCAGACACGGCAGTATGATACTTTCCATTACGACGGGACTTTTCGACTCTTTACAAGCCGTTAAAAATAGTTGCATTACGCATCGCAATTTCTGTTCCCAGCACGAGTCCTCTTTTTGTACGAGTGCCGCGAGAAGAGCCATTTCGTGTCGTACAGCGACCGAAAGATTAGGGGTGGCAACTCGTCCGCGAAGTGTCAGCGTAATTCGATTAGTTAAAAGCGAACATATTTCTTTGGTCGACTGCGCGTTATCCCTCGTGACAAGACACAACAGTTGTCGCACGTCCTCTTGCATTTGTACCGTACCCTTTCGTAAATTGTGTTCCACGAGTTCCTGGATTAGTCCTTGTTTGCACAGCACATCTCTGGCCACGCTTTTGGTAGCTAATGCGCGTAATAGTATCAAGCAGTGTTCCGTCGCAGCGGACGCACATCCGTAACAACGTCCGACAGGCGAAACTATCGTCTCGTCCTTCATGACGTCGTTCGCACTGGACGTACCGTACGACGACTGTGAACTACTCTGCGAACTACCACGTTGATTTCTGTCATACGCAACAAGCTCTCTACGACAGGCTAGAACGCGTTGAATAATTTTACTGAGCTCCTCGAAGGAAGTCTTGCATTCGCCGCAGTATCTTTGAGCAAGTAGTTGGATGGCTCTGTTTACCTGGGTACTACCAGATACCTGTAAACCGTCTTCTAATCCTCGATCCAAACGATGCTCAGATATCTTAACGAGAAGCATTTCTAACGTAGGTTTATTGGATATCAAAGTTTTATATACTCTGTCCGCCTTCTCCAGTAGAGTATTAATAGTCTGCACCGTCTTCTTTCGGTCGTCGTCGTTTTCTATAGGATCAACGGCGCAGCACGGTCTGCCAGTCAGGGTGTAATCGAACTTGGCGTATTTGCAGAATCCGCAAGCGTGACATAAGAACGGATCTTTCTCGTCGTAATTAATTGCTCGGCACTTGTGGCACTGGAACACGTTTTCGCCGCAGTTCGCGCATATGCCAGGATTCGCCGGCACGCTAGCGGAACATCGCGGACACTGCAACGTCTCGGATGAGGCTTGAATGTTCTCGTAGAAATCAGCATACTCGATCATGAGGTTGCAAGCTACTATCGGTAACGGAAATTCCATTTTGACTTCCGTCTGTCCCTGGGCAAGAGTAATCTTCTTCGCCTTGTGCCACATGGCCGGTTTATTCTTCAATTCTACGACAGCCTGTACTGACCGATTGTTGTAATAGACATTGATGGTACGAACCATCTTCGTTCTCTTTAGATCGCCTATACGGAGAGTAATGCGACTAATGGTGTGACTGCCGACTAGTTTCACGATCTGTGTCGTCGTCGTAAATTTAGAATCTACTTTAATCGACGATAGCTTGATCGTTGCCATCGGCACTTCTGGATTATTGCATACGAGACAAGGCTCACTCTCCAAGTAATAGCCATCCAATTCAACAAACTGAGCCAGATTTACGTAAAGATTCGCGTTAGGATGTCGCGCGAGTAACTGATTCTGCGCATGTAAAACGGCAACCGCCTGCTCCATGTACGTATGCATCTTCTTTCCAGCATGCGGCGTTTTCAGACAGAAGTAACCAAGTAAATCGACAAACTGTGCCGCTTTTCTGCCATAAGCTGGAACCAAAGGCCACAAACGCCATAGAAGATCTAGCAAGACTTCCTGATCTGTCGGTCCGCAATTTCTAAAATTAAAAAAAATATTTTTTATTTTTTTATTGTAATGTTATACTTCATATTTTATATGTACATTACCGCTTCAATTTTATTAATTAAACTTTTTGAATAAGATTGATAACTTACTTGTAAATTGCTAGTATAAGAGAATGCGCTTGCAAACGAACGTTCGTATTGTTCGTTTCAAGGAGGAAAGTTTGTATAAACTTCATCAGCAATGTGGGATGCACTTGCTTTTGAATTTGCTCGACTAGAGTCAAACATTGTGCTTCTTCGAATTTAGCTTCCGTATCAGAATCTTCCGATTTTTCACGTTCACGCCTCTCTTTTGTGCCAGTCGTCGATTTCGATTCCTGATTTAAATTTATATGCATATTATCACGCAAAAAATACTCGTATAATTTATACACGATTGTATAACTTGACATTTCATTACATTTACCTTTGATTTAGCGTCTTTCGCTTCTTTGGACTTGCTATTTGAACAAATAGCACATTGTAACAATTGAAGCACCGTAGGGCTCACGCCTTCGTCCAAGAGTGTCGATATGGCGAAGAGATATGACAGAACTGTGTTCTGTTTTAAGCAAAATCGTTGCCAGTTTCCTGTGCGACTAGTAGCAATCTCCACGCAGCATTTGAGATGTTCGATCAATTCCACCAAGGAATCGTACGGTAGATTGATGGAATGTGGACGAGCGTGCGGCGGATCGTAACCGCCGGTAGTACAACACTGTTGCACGGACTAACAGCAAAAATTTAATAATTCAAGCTTAGTTCACAACACTATTTTGACTTAATAAAAAAGAATATTATATATGTAATAAAATTACCTGCACGTGAGATACGAGGGCGTGAAGATCCCGTAACTGTCTGTATTTCTCTTTATTGCCGCATATGAAAAGCAGCAATTTACGTACTTGTCGCCTGACGAACGGTGTTTGATACGACATCATGTATTCACAAAGATAGAAATACCATGGCTGCGTGAATTAAAGGGAAACGATTAATCACCTATTCTTGCAAACAAGGAAAAAGCTGCCATTAAAAAACTATTGGTAATTACCTGTTCAAATGCAGGTTGCACTACGGTACTTTCCGCGTACTTGTGCACCTGATACGGCAATCGTAGTACCATTTCTGTCAATAATTGAGGATAGGGTTCAAACACATCACCAGCATGGCCCTTAACGTATTGTCGCAGGAAAAACGGTGACATATCCGGAGGCGATGTGGTAAGATGTTCCTTGAGTAATTGGCCTCCAATCATAGTACCGGACTCCTCTGTATTGGTACTAATGAACAGACCATATTTGTGAAATTAGAATGACTCATGACTGCCCGTGTGAAAACGGTAAACTTATAATAGGTAGGTCCCCAGTTTGATTCCGATACTCTTATCCCATATATACCAATTTTATAAAAGTGAATTAATTGGAAAGTTGAAAGTTATAAATGACGAAATATGAGGTGAACGGTACCTCGTTTCAAAAACCCATATTTCAATAAAATTAAAATGATTGATATATACGTGAAATATTGATGACACCATAAATTATACTACTGAGACTAGCCAAGACATTCCTGTTAAAGATGAAGTAAACTTACGTCTTCCAATAATCAAGTAAGGCCTGTAATAACGTTAGACAATAGTCGATAATACCAGCTTTACTCAATATTGCAGCAGTAGTTTGTGACACAAAGTTCGGGTTATCCGAGGAAGTCTTTGCAGCATATTTCGAGCGGGACATAAGAACACCTAAGAAAATAATAATAAATCAATAGTAATATGCACAGTGTATTGAGATATAAACCTGTAATTAAGATAATTATTTACTTACTTAATAAGCGCATGATAACCAAATGAACTTCCCTCTTGTTGCTACGCTCGCATATATTGTTTGTATCAGGCTTGTCCATCTCCAGTTCTTTCACGAGCATTTGCAACAAACGTTCTATGCACGCTTTGTCTCTTTCATCTTGACCGTCAAGGTCAGCAGTTAACATTAATACAACCTGATAAAAAATAAAAGCTTTAAGACTATTTTTCCGCTTAATTTTTATGACACACGACCTACAATATTACAAAACAGTACCTGCATAAATGGAATGGCAAGCACTCCTCGAACATTTATTAAATTGGGCACAAATTGTGTAAATCTGTCCAATAATAAAAGCCGTATAGCATGTAATTTCACAGTGATCTCGCCAGTCGTGTCATTTTCTTGTTCAACGCCCTGTTCTTGCTCAGTACCTTCTTCTTGTTCAGTGGTCTAATCATAATGACAAGCAATAATTTATAAATATAAAATACATTTATATCACTTATTTGATTAGTTTTACAGTTTCTCATGTCAGAACTTCTAAAATTCTATTGTCAGCTTTAGATAGAACCGATAAAATAATAAATATGCATTCAAATAATACATTCCAAATGTATAAGAAAATTTACAAAGAAAGATATTATTAATGCATGTGCGATATGATCACTTAGTTATAACCTTTTCGATTAAATGACGAATAATATACTATCCCAATTACTAAAGTCCCAAATAAAGTTACTTAAACTTCGGAGTCTCAATGGAGTGCAATTTATTTTTAATTCGGTTTTATTACTTATTTTTAATAATTTTAATTCCTAATCTAGACGCATCACCAGTCATTTAAACAAAACTTAAATTTTTTATATTATATATACAAAGCCAATATTAGGATACACATGTTATATTCTATATTCCATTCAGACTCCGACAATTAAAGGGATTCAACGAAGTCTTATAGCACGTTATTAAAAATGTTTAACAAAATATCTACTCAATTATACATGATTTGATTTTTCGTAATATTTTTGTGGCAGTGTGGGTTAAAGGCAACTTTTGAGAACGGAAGCCCAAAACTTTAATTATCAACTATTTAATAAAATAAGTGTAATAAAGAAAAATTTTCATAAAGTCTACTTTTAATATAATGTATTATTAAAAGTGGACTTTATAAAATGTTTAAGTATGGTATATTTATCTTTCTTTTGTGGCAATATTAATAAGCAAACTATCCAATTTTCTATAAAAATATAAATGCAATGTACTTCGCATATATTATACATATATGTATGCCATGCAAATTTTAATAATTTTGGCCTTGATAATTTAACTGTAAAATAACTATAATATGTAATCATTCTTCAAAACTTTTATAATTAATTGTGAAACATACACAACGATATAACGAAATCTTCGAATAAAAACTCGTGAATTTGATGAAGCCTCGGTAATGTAGACACACATATTGATGATTTTAAAATTAATATTAAAAATTATTCATCACAAACAAAATCTAAAATCTTTATATGCATTAAATGCACGCGGAAAGAATTTAATTTAGCTACTAGATTGGAATTAGAAATTTCACGAAGATTTCAAAATACTTCTTTTTTTAGATTGTTCATAAAAAATAAAGTGTCAGGATTTTACAATCATGATATATCATCAGTAACAGAACAAACTATAATGAATCAGTTTCAAGACAATAACAGTTAAGGATGATGTTAAATGAAATGAGAGAAGAAAAAATACATTATAAAGAGAAATAAAAAAAATTTCTGTATGTAACAATATATTAATCAAGAGACACGGTAGTGTCTCGCGTATATCAAAACACGAATATCGTCCAGTCGCCGTCACTGTTTCTCTTGCTTTCAAGAACGTATGTAAATCTGCTATGTAAATTTGTACTATAGAGTACACGGAACTTACAGTAAAAGGTGTGGGAACATCTAGAGTATTAGTTTCAGAGCGTGGCGCTTGATTGACTCCAATTCCAATCGGAGGCATAGCACTGTCGGGAGCATTGTCTCCGTATGCGGAGCTCCTGCCAGAAACATTATGCTCCCCTGTCATGCTGTCAACGGCGCTGCCTCCGCTATCGCTTCCACCGCTCTCGCTACCCTTGCTACCACCACTACCACCCTAACATAAAATGTGTCCCAAGCGTTACTACGATATGTGCAAATACTAAGACTCTGTTGATCCACGTCCGTATACTTTCGATGAATAATAGTGCCAAGGCAGTATATGTATGGTAAGATATAACTCACTTGCTCGGCGGGTGACGTTCGAAGAGTACTACCATCGGTGGCAGCAGTTGAACCTTCATCATCGGAACCACCTGCGGAAGCTGTTGTGTCAGAATAATGTCCTCCTTCTTGGGCCTGATTGGAAAAATACCGAGTCTTCGATTATCAAATGTGAAATATCTAACTAAGTACCGAATAAAATCTGGACAATACTTTTGAAGGCAATTTATGGACTTTTACGCGGAAGAACATTACCTGAGCAGCGTTTGGCACTTGAACCAATCCCTGCGCCGCTAAATTTTGCAAACTTTGCAATGTGGAGCCACTTAGATTCTGAAGACTCTGTATACCCTGTAAATTAGGGAAGCCTTGCTGGAATCCTTGTCGCAATGCTTGCAGATCAGCGGCGCCTTCGTGATCTTGTAAACTGAGGGCTATCGCGAGTTCTACCATCGCTTCGTCGTCGGCGTCTGGTGGCATATCAAGCAACTGTGGGAAATTACCCGCGCCAAGCAGCGCTTCTAACGGATGATTAACCACCCTCGCGGCGGCCGAATTTTGATTGCCTTCGGCGCCGAGCATGACTGCCACTCTGTCCACTGCCTCAACAGCTTCGATGTCAAACTGCTGTTCCACATCGCGCTCTACCGTATCTTGAGATGCTTGTGATGGAACGGACGCAGATTTTTCTTCGGTTTCAGCAACTACACCTACAAAAATAAAAATGATAATAAAAAACAAATAATGAAATATATGGTCGATCCAATCAATCTTTATCCCAAATAATCTAGAATTATCTCTATAATTCTAAGACATTTCCATTTTTATACCTGGAGTACTGCAGTTGGGCGGACTCGGTATATACACTCTCCTGCGTCTGTATCTAGGCCTGAGCACTCTGATTATCGCGTGCTTGGCGCTAAAACTAATTGTTGTATCTGAAGACAGTAACAACTGCAGATACAATTTGGCGGCTATCGCGGTATTATTTTCAACGTCGCATATCGTGAAAGCATGAATTATCTCCACGATTGCGTGAATCGTTCCCTCAGCGTGCGTAAGTCCCGGCACGACTACTGGGGCAAGTGCCATATTTTTGGGATATGCCATATGTAGAGACCAAAGTATCTCCATCAATTGGATGACTAAATGTTGATTTACATCGGCCTTCGTGTTCGAACGAGCTTCTAGACGTTCTTTCTCGAAAACGGGTACTAGAGACAAACAATTTTAGACATCACACATTTGTTCATTTAAGAACATTAATGATTTATGATACATACCGGTGCTTTCGTCAATTGATTTATTCGCATATTGTTCAGCAAATTTCGCGAGATTGTGCGGGCGAGAAACAGCAATAGCACGAACAATAAGCACAAGTCTATAAAAATTCTCTGCATCTATATCCGCAGGATCGTTAGCTTCTCTCATTGACTTTAAGGACTCAAGTACATGTGATAACAATGCATAATCCTAAAAAACAGAGAAATGTAATAACACATATAATTATTAAAGTCGTTAACATATGATTGACCGTTGTATACCTTGTGAAGATGATAAGCTTGTTTAGTACTATGAAGAGCAGCTAACAAAGCTGTCGTATGCATTTGCACTGATGGTGGAGTAGGTAATATTAACAATCGTGATGCGACATCGATGGCTGTGGCTTTCAGCGAGGTTTTGTTGTCATCGTGCGAGGATAAGATAAATGAAGATTCCAAGACTTCAAGAATGCTGGATATCATCCTATAAGTTAAAAAAAATGAATTATTATATTTATTACTACAATTGCGATAGATGTTACATTTACTCATTAAAATAAAGTATCTATTTATAAATTGAGTAATTAGTATATATTGGTATATAATTGGTGATACAAAAGACACACAAAAATGATTCGCTAGAAAAAATAGTTTTAAACTTGTAATAAATTATTATCGGAACGTTTCCCAAAAAATTTTAATTGATAAAAAATAATTAAAGACAATCAGAGACAAATTCTTTCATAAAAAAACGTCCATTATTTATAAGTTGTTCATAGATTATTAACTGATAACACCAATTGGCAAATCTACTCTTCTACTTTGTTTTTGCAATAATAAAATTATAAATATATCCTTACCTTTCCATATTAACCGAACTATCCTTTGTTGTTCTGATACAATATACGCTTGGATTAAAGAATACTTTCTTTATAAAATAATTAACTAATTTTATGTACTTCATATATTTAAAAAATATTCTATTAACGTACTTGTTGATTGAGGACAATGGTGCAGAAACGATAGTATTATCAGTTTCATTATTGACTGTCGTCACTGGTGCGGATGTTGGTGGACAAGATTGAATTTCTTCTATTTCTTCAGGCCATCCAAATGCATCCTTGGTTTTACCATATCTTTATAAAAAACAAAAAATTTAGTATATAACTAATATAACAAGATATACATTATGCCTTTCTGTAACAACATATTTTATACTTCCGTTTAAAAAAAAAAACAGTATTGTAGTCATACTAACATTTTGATGGAATCAACCATAATAACACCTTCTTGATCTTGAGATGGTCCAAAAGTGATTGTCAATTTTTTATCAGCTTGAAGACTTTCTTCTCTCGTTAAAGGTATGTCGAACCATCGGCTTCTAGTTAGCGTAGTCCGAATGCTTCTGCCAAATATCTTTAAAAATACGATAATTGTAAAGCTAATTAGAATTAAAAACAGAAGTCTTCACATAATCATCATCACGATCTCAACTCACCTCAACGTACAGAGGTGCCTTTTGAATATCCTGATTGCCGAAGAGCACTCTTATTCCCGTCATTACTAAAATCACGTCGTTATTCGTAACTTCCACGTTAAAGCCCATAGATTTCGTGGAAACCACATACATTCCGGTGGTGTTTAAACGATGCTTGATCTGTGCGACATTATAAATCTGCAGTAGATCATTACCGCCGAATTCGACGTCGTTCATCACCTGACAGTGTTCGAAAAAGTCAATAGGAAATGTGATAGATCCTGATGGTTTTCCCATCTTGTTAGCCTTCTTCTTCCTTGTCGGTTTGATGCCAGAAGTAGTGCTAATCGGTTGCACAGTAGACGACATCCAAAATCCGGTTTGCTCCATACCGGCCATGTAGATTCTTAAGCTTCCATCTTCGCACAATAGTATCAGAGTTGTGCGGTGTTCAGCGTTCGAACTAGGATGTCGAATCGCGACCATATCCATGATCTTTGCCTTCGCGGGCATAATTTTAATCTCTTGTATCATGATTGTATCGGGCTTAATCATTAGTATTACTGGATTATTGCTTGTCTGTAAGATAGAGCAAACCAATCCAGGATGATTTGCCACTTCACTCCATTGGCACAATGGTTGCGGCTGATTATTATTGGATTTATTGCCGTTCGTTTTGTTACTGGCAAGATTAATTTGGAATACCACTGTAATATCAGAGTCCATGTGTTTTAGCGGCGCTATGAAACTCTTGCCGCAAACATAACTGAAGAATAGTAATTGCAAAGCGTGAGAATAGTAAATAGAAACACCTCCACCGCCCACTTGACCAGTGTCTTTTATTTCTGGATGATAAACGTCTAGCGTGTTTGTCACATAGAAAGCACCATGCTTGGCTTGGCTTTCCTCATCCATTACTTGACTATAGATGTATCCGGCAGAAGACATGAGTAACATGTGGAACGTACCGTCTTCTGCATGCATAAAAGTGCAATCTCGTATCTTTCCTGTCGGCACGAGGAAATAGTATTGTGGACTTAAAGCGTCCTTTGCCAAGTCGTAAATTTTAACGAAGTCGGCAGTGACTAACGCCAACTGCGTCTGTGCGCCAGGAAGCCACAGCGCTTTAATAATGAAATTCCCGCTTTCGAGCTGTGGATGTAATACCAAATGATCGGACACCGTTCCAGAACTGTTGAATGTAAGCACGTGACAATCTTTAAAGCCACAAACAGCCAAAAAGTCCTCATTCCACTGATTTCCAGTTACCGAAAGGACGGTGAAAGGTACTGGAGCCGAGGCGAGCCTTGTTAAAGTTAACTTTCTTTTAGAGGAGTCAGCTTGCTTCAGTAGTGCGCTAAGTTGCAGCACTGTTATCTTGCCTTTTTCGTGCGAGACAGCTAAGTGCTGTCGTTTACCATGCGGAGACGATAGACAACACATGGCAACACGTCGTATCATATGAGCGGATAGCAACTGTCTAATCGTTTGACCCTGATCTCCCGAATAATTCATTCTAACATTTTCAAATGCACCTTCCTGGGACCCTAAGGTAGGTAACATAAGTTGATCCGTATGCTCAAACTTCTTGTCAAGTGTGTGTAAGCGTTTAAGTGCCAATTGGGCTCGTGCGTGACAACCAACCGGTGAATATCGCTGGCAAGACGAATCCACCGCGGGTACCAATACGCGCGTTAAATCTACCAATGAAGATACTAATCCACTCTTCGATAATTGGGAATATATCCAATCCTTAGATGATTCTAATTGCTTTGCTAAATACACTTGTCTCTGAGTGTCGCGTCCGCTTCTCTCATGCTTATCGTACAAATGCACGGGACTAGACGCTCTTCGACGCAGACTGCTCGTGAGGAGCAAATTGCTTTCTGCGGGTGCACCAGCATTGTTGTACGGCATATTACTGCCTACTTGGTGTTCCGAACTCTGTGGGCTACGCTTTGTTAGCGCTTGACACGATCCATCGTCCTTGGCACCGCAATCGCAAAAGAAATTTCCGTATTTGGCATACGTGACATCGTGGCCACGATGACAAACTCGTGCGCAAACCGTGCAAACTCCCACCCCATCGACCATGTTACACGTATGACAATGGTACCAATGCTGATTCATAAACTCCTTTTGTGTGATCGTGAAAGTGCACAATTTGTTGCAAAGACTGTCCTCGTCCGAATCTTCGGCCGCGCTATCATCGTCATCATGCGGAATTTCATCCACCCAGTCGCTATCGTTTACATCATTATTTGGTATAGCACCTTCCCACGGCGGGCTAATAGCTCGATCTTGAGATTGCGCCTGCGGACAAATCGCGCCCACTATATCGGCTATATAGTTCAGTATACAACAATCCGCTTCAATGTACGGCGATGGCTTGTCGAAAGATTGCGGATCTTTGTTCATTATCTGCTCCTTGCAAAGCTCAACCCATTCAATTGCAGCTTTGAACAGCAATGTGTGTCCCTTTTCTAGTCCAGCGTCAGCTAACGTAGACATAATATGCATTAAGTGTACAAATCGATTGCCTTCAATGGTAGGAGATAGAATATGGTATGTTAATGGTATGAGAACTTGAAGAATAGTTATCGAGACGTTTGCACTAAAATTGCTTTTATCTTTCACTATGTAGCTTGTAAGTGCCCGCAAGAAACGACTGTTCTCATGAATCGTAATCTGTTCGTCATTATTAGTTGCAGGCTGATTGCTAGAACCATCGGAAATTGCCCATTGAGTTTGTTCGTTATTAGATGCGTTATTTCTTTCATCCGGTTTCTGACTATCTTCGGATGTGCCAGAGACAGTTACCAATGTATTCGCAGTACCGGCTGTGGGTGTTGGTATATTCGTTGCAGAAATAGTTGGCGGTACGTTAGTTACTCCCAATATAACGTGTCTTAACCACATTTGTAACTTCTCTTCTTCGACGTTGGCAAAACTAGCCACTGAATTGCAAAGACGATCAAGCGATCCGTCACCCGGTTTTTCAGTCGTTCTGAATAACGCACTGAAAAACTGGAAAACGTACGTGCTAAACTGCGGCGAAGCTTGAGGTGATGTTATAGACAATAAGACGGACACAAGACTACGATTCGTGTCGGGAGCGAAAAACAAGTCTAAAGCTTTACATCCAAGAGGCTTTTCCAATAAACGCTCCCAATATTTGATACATTGATCCAAGATATCTTCATCAATAACAACTTTAATAGCTCCATCTGTATTATCGGTATACTCGATTATCAAATTGTAAGTATGATTTAGCACAAACAAGTGTTCGCGCAAAAGCCGCGCCTCATTATCATTATCCTGTCCTAATAATTTGGTCAGAGTGTTGGTAGCCATCTCTCGTAGATAATCAGTACGAGCATCCATTGATAATGAAATGAGAATGTCCACGGCTTGAGAATGTGTATCGGATTGTGGTTCCGGGGCTGTTGCAGAAGTAATATATTCCATCATAAATGAGACCAAGCAGTACAGCAAATTCTTCAACGACGGATTAATAGAGAATGTTGGATGTTCAGATAAGGAACTGACATGATAATTCACTGTAGTAAAAATGTAGCTTTCTGCTGGTATTATATCGTTTGCATATGTATTCCAGGGCACAGGAGCAAACGCGATACTTTTCCATTTGTCCAGCGCGGATTTAATGCAATTCGGCAAAAATGAAACTAATGATGATTCCGTTTCCCAATTTGCACCTGCCATTGATAAAATGTTATCTAGAATCAAATAATCCCGCATACCATACTTTCTATGTTCTTCGACAGATTCAAACGTATGATACAATATGTTGGAGCGACATGATAATAGAATGGCCTCTGTCAATGATAAAATGTGCGGTAAAATCTCGATTATCATTTTAGTCCTGTTTGAAGGCGCAGAATCCGCATTCTGGGTACTCTTGGAAGTTTCAATATTCTCAGTAGAGTTTTTCGATATGCTCTCATCCATAAGAACTTGCAACTTTCCTACAACTGCAGCCAGTATGCATAATGAACCAAGTTTTGGCAATGATGCTTTCGGCATTATTTTGTCATTAGCATTATATTCGGGTTTAAGCGAAATAATGCAATTCTTTGCAAGAGTAACGTCATATTTAAGAGAGTTTACGGTAGATGATACTGTTTTTAACAAATTTTCCGCATATTGCGTATACATTCCTTGCTTCACTAAACAGTCTTTCATCCAACCGGTGAAAGTTTTATATGCAGCTCGCGGTCCCCATATCAACGAATGAAGCAGCATAGGTCCAGCTGGTATCTCCTCACCAAGAGCAAGTTTATTCATGTAAGGAGTCGAGGGAGGTAACATTAATAATAATTCCCAACAAATAGAAAAGCAATATTGAATTGCACATAGTCCAGTAAATGTAATTTTTTCCTTGTTATCAGCACTGCCTTTTCTGTGCATATCAGTTTGATTAAGTACGTTCAGGATATCGATTAATGCATCAACCAAGAGAGGATATTTCATTTTATCTGGAGTGCCCAAAATAAAGTTACAGGCCTGTAAAACATGATAAATATATTTTACATTATATAAAAATCTGTAAAACAACTATAAATAAAAGATTCGACTCTTCACTGCATAGAGAATAGTACAAAAGTTAAATTTTTCAAAAAAATTTTGTTATAATATGAATTGTTTAATATTAAATTTCTTTTATTTCTCATTATTCAAACTTTCTTTTAAAAATTATTAAAAGTAGCGTAAAAAACTTTGTTATAAATTAAAATAGTGTTGCTAATAGAACAATATCATTTCAATCATAAAAGTTATTTCTATAAATCATGTTCTTCTTTAAAAGATTAATCCACATGCGAAACGTACCAGTCCATCCAATTTTGGTGCGTCCTGATTATTAAAATCTGTTCTTGATAAATTATAAAAACGTGGTTTCATTGAGAATTCATCTTGTGAACCATATTTACGATAATTATCTTCTATTTCTACCCAAGGAGTAAAAGCCCTGGCAGTTTGTTTATTTCCATCTTTTGTATCACACACTAAACTTGTCGCAGAGAATAAATTCCATTGTACCTATTTGAAAAAAAAAAAAAAAAAAAGATGAATACAAATCATTACTTTGCAAAAATTTTAAAGCGTTATAATTAATATAATAAATGTACAAGATGTTTACTACCACTCAGGCGGCACTTTCGCACTGGTGGCCCTGGTATCTTGCTATCTCAATTACATTGAGATAATAATTTTATTCTAGCATTTCATAAATTTGTGTCATTACAAAATCATAATACGTAATGAAATATTGCAGATAGTAAATTACAAAATACATAAAAATAAGTTAAAAAATTTTTAACAATATTTTAACTTATTTTAATAATTTACATTGCAATATATAAAGTAATGACAATCTATATATATAAAATGCAGTTTATAAAATTTATATACAAATATATGGTATAATAAAAATATATAACAAATGTCTATGTCTATGTCTTACTTGTTCAAGTAATACCGGATGCGCATCATACAAATGCTTCATCATGTATTCAAGTAATAATAATAGTCGAGATAAGTGCAATAGTTGAGAATCTTTCATCGGCGTTTTAACTGCTTCACTGCAACGCACCGCACCACTTCCAGTTACAAGTAATACAGATTTCTTCTGCATTAAATTTAGAGAATGAAATAGAAAAAGAACCAATTGGGCATGTTCGACGTTTAAATCTGCAAACGTACATTAATAGTTAACATTCTAGCAATAAATAAAAAAATATTTTGGATGTTAAATATTTAAAAATTTAGCTATATTAACAATTACATATATCAGAAAAGCGAATATATAAATAAGTACACAACTAAGCCAATTAATTGAATAAAGAGAAAAGTATATTATCGCTTTAGAAAAAAAAAATATATATATATATATATAAAATCGTTGAGAGATAAATTTGCTATATTCTACCTTCATTTTCAGCTTCATAGGTTGTTTGAGGATTGCATACATTCTCAACCATAGTTGTTACTAACCGATGCCATATACTTATACATGCAGCTTCCCTTTCTAATTGAGGTTTGAGCAGCAACACCTAATTATAAAATCTTTTAGAAATATAACATATACTAAATAAATCATCAAAATTAAATATAGATTATCCTAAAGAATTTTATTTTAATATATAATTGCAGTGTCATAAAATCATAATGCACCTGTGCCAGTACGCTGAGAGTTCGTGGATACACTTGAAGAGGCCACGTGGTAGAGCTATTGCTTTCTGTAGACCAAGGACTTACTCCCAAATGTTGAAGCAAAGTATTTTGTAGAGGTTCACTTAATGTATTCCATGCGAGTAAGTTGTGAGTGTAACGACTTAAAGCTTGAGAAAATTCCGAATACATAGCGCCCAATGTAGCGCCGTAAAATGCAGAAATTGTGCCTGAAAGTATAACTTTGTACTGCAATACTATGCTTTTAATGTAGAATGTAAGACATATAAAATGTAATATAAAAAGCAATAGTTTCAACATAAACTCACAAAAAATATAATAACTATACAAATTTACCTGTTTCTGTTCTAGCTGTTTCATGATCTAGATCTCTTATAATTGCTGCCAATATTACCATTTGTTGCTCAACTAAGCCATTAACCACATATTCTCGAACATATGTACTTCTGCTACCAATTAAGTGCTTATTCATAAATTGAAATATTTTTGTTGCAAGTGAAATATACTGTAAAGAAAAAAGAAAATTAATAATTAATTTTTACAGCAAATAACCGATTATAAACATTAATAGTAACATATATAATATCAATACATAAATAATATATTCATATCAGATATTTACATTATGTCTTAAGTCACACAATGTATTTTTTATATAGTTTAAAAAATAATCATAATTATACAAACATACCCCATGTGGCTCTCGATTATCAGGAACAATGGTGGTAATGGTAGTACGTTCCGCACTTGCTTCGTTATTTGTTTCTTTATTAGTATTTGTTGAAGTCTCATCTGATGGAGCAATGGTTTCTTCAAACCATAGTCCCAAAATAGGTTCGCTGTCCTCCTCTGCCGACATAATAGTTTGTTCTATACGTATAGCAAATATATATCAATATGTTTAAAAATTACCAATATGTAAATATCAATGTAAACATTTTGAAGCTGCATCCAAGTATACATATTGTGTAAAATTATTTGTTTACACAAATTATTTCAAAATTAATTTTCACAATTATAGCATGCATTATTACTCACAAAAAAATAACGTAATTTTTCACGAGCATTCTATAAAATAAAACTATAAAACACACATTAAATAGCATCTATATGTTTTAACATTCTTGCTACTGGCAGCAAAATAAAATTGTAAAAAAAATAAAAATTATTTTAATTTGTGGTGTATATATATGTATATACATAATACTAAAAAAAAATATACCTTTTATAATTACTATTAAATAATAAAACTAAGCGCATATAAATATATTACAATATATTAGATGGATTTGCAATATTACCCTCATCAGTGGAGTTCTCTGAACAACTCAAAAGATCTTCATAATATGTAGTAGAATCCGATTGACTCAATGCATCTCCTTCTAAAGGATGCTTTTGTACTCTTTTCAATGTACATGCCTGTGGCAAGTAAATACATCAATGATAAAATATTACATTATTAATGTTTCAATATTAATGCAAATGCATTATAAAACAATCAATACCTTTCTGTAACTAATGGTAGCCAAATAAAATAGCAAATGATTCAATGGCACTGCTTGTAGGAACGTTACTGCTCTTTGTAATGCTGTAGCGGTAGACAAGATATCCAACGGTGCTGGTTCAGGAACTGCCACAACCACATCGGAATTAGCTTCAATAGATACATCTTCAAGAAGCGCGCTCATTAAATTCAGTGCATGTGATGCTAACGCCACTGACAATACGCCAAATCCTTGTTGCCTAGTTATATAAAAACATATTATATTATTAAAATAAGATACACTACATTAAAATTACAACATTGGGAAAAATACATCATATTGGAACAAAACTTGCAGGATGAATAGGTCATAATAGAATATGAAAATGATCACAAGCGAAGCATATATACAAATGATCATGATCTAATCATGTATCATAAGTAATCTGCTATATAAATATTATATGATGTGATCTTTGATATTTTGTTTTTCTTGGTGTTGCAATTTTAATGCTCAGCAGTGCATAAAAAAATACAAAATATAATTTCTGGAAAGTTCGTACAGTCAAACCCTCAAAGTAAAATACGATAATGTATATAAAACATGTAATAATTACACTTTCATAAGATTTACACGTCCACTTCCATCACGAGCTTTACTTGGCGATTTTCCCTTTTCTTCTTTTCCTTTATCTGCAGCACTAAAACTGCTTACAGTTAATTGCGCTTGCAATCCAGCGACTAGAAGCCATACTCCAATAAGTAGATGATTTTGCAGAATCTGGTATAGATAAAAAAGGTATAATTACATAACTATATAAAAAATAAGATTAATATATGTTCACAAATAAATTGACATTATCATTAAAATTCTAAGATAATGCATTAGTGTAAATTTAAAATTGTGATATTATAAAGTAGATTAAATATAAATTACTGCAATATCAAAGAAAAGCAAATTTCGTAGAAATTACTCACATGTCCTCCTGCACGCGTGCTATTTTTAATAACGTTTGATACTTGGCCAAATATTTCTAGACTTTTCTCAACAACTGTAATTGCTAAAGTATCGTACTCTTCGTCGGTGGTTTTTGCATTCTGATTGGCTTGACTATTTGTGGTGGTATTTGTACTACACTTAGGTGACACTGCATTTGTTATGCCAACTATGCTTGATGCTGTTGCATTTGCAATTGAACAATATAGACAAGACATAGTCAACAGCGACAATTTTTCCAACTTCTGTGATGTCAAAGGTTCCAGTATCGGGAGAGATATCACATTATGTACAATATTAATGTCACTAACGACAGAGTGTAAACTGTGCCTTATTGTATGCGCCTCTGAGGAATTTGCTGGTATGCTGAATCCCTTTTTAGACAAATAAGCTTGATACTTTCTGGTATAACGCGACAAGTGTGGAAGATTTAAACACATATCCAACAAAGTATCACCTGCTCCCATATTCTGCAATGTGCTTATATTGTTTGCAATGAACATCATCTGCAATATAATAGATCATTACTTTCCTAGTTGTATATCTATTTATTTATTCCACTATCAAAATACTACAACTTTAACAACAATTATGATCATATATAATAAAACATATAAAAAATAATTTATCAAAAGTTAGAATATATAATTATAAAGCAAATATATCTTGCTCAGTTATAAAAAAATTCATATTTTATTGGTACAAACTTTAGTGTCAGAATGCATCTCGCCTGCAGCAACATTAGTATTTTTATTCGTACTATCGATTGAATTTTCATTAGTGAGAATTGAAGATGACGAAAAATCTTGTAATGGCATTGTCAATTGCTCGAGAATACTGGTAGACAAATCACAACGAGACCGCATAGACTCTTTTACAGATTGCTGAGGGGTCTCCTTTTCTTTTCCACCTGACAAAACTGTTACATAAGGTGGTACTTTGGAATTTTTTATTACAGAAACAAGAGCAATTTCTTCTGCAGACGTAAGTAAAGACTGTCCTGTGCATAGTGCACGTATCGGGAGTAGCAGCTGCTTTGTAGTCAAAACCGTCGATGCGGTATCTCCAGATTGCGCTTGTTGTTGTGGCAACTTGTCCACAAGATAAGCAAGCAATACTTTACATGCTTGACAAGCAATAGGTATTTGACTTTTGGCAACTGAAAAAGATGTTTTGTAAGACTGTATGTATTTATACCTGACATGTATAAACAAACCTATACATTGAAAAACTATGAAGTATTTCAAATTATTTTGCTATCCGAAAATTGTCTTAAACACATATAAAGCAAAGATAAATGAAAAATAAAAGAGAAATAAACTACTTTTAAGTACTTTAAGTTAAATATTTAGATAATTCATCTAAAATATCTAAAAATATTTTACTCAAATTACCTAAATGTTATCTAAGTTTTTTAAATCTAAAGTACCTAAAAATCTTATCTAAATTATCTAAGTATTTTACATGAAGAATATTTTACTTATTAGCCAAATATTTTATCTAAAATACCTAAGAATTACCTAAGTTTGCTAAATATTTTCCTCAAATATTTTCCTAAAAGTATTTTACGTTCTCCTTCTTTTGCATATTTCTTTATATGTATCTCGTGACAATCTTGAAGTAGCGGAATAATTGGAAGCACTTCAGAATTTTAAATAAATGTATACATGTATTGAAAAAAAACGGTTTTTTTGGTATAGTCATCAGCACGCGGATGCGCGGTGTTACTTACACGTATTTGCGCAACCGCTAATACAATCCGCCGACAAGGCAGCGACCGCCGTGTAAAAAGTATCGTATTGATCTTCGTGAGAGACAAATTTATTTTCGCTGTAAGACAACAAAAGAAAAGAGTAAGGTGTTACTGCCGAATGGAATAAAAGGTCGGGCGAATTCGACCCGCGGTGACAGGCGAACTTCCATTTCGTTCCGCTAAGGAGGAACGTGCTCTTTTGCGTTGCGGTTTAAAGCGATTGCCGGACTGCGACAAATTGCACCTACCTTTTAACGATGCTCTTTACGAGATCGATAACGTCATTTTTATTAAACGAACGCGGTGATGTTCCCAATATCGGCTTCATTACCGAGGGCCACTCATCGTGGCCACCACTCTTCGCCGCCATTTTCGATACTGAAGAGTTTCGTTAAGTTTTCGTTCTCATCCTCTATAT
>NJRP01000024.1:8013-29056 GCA_003063835.1 Aphaenogaster floridana
TATATATATATATATATATATATATATATATATATATATATATATATATATACACACAATATATGTATATATGCTGTAAAAATGGTTTTTTTTATTTATAGACTTTTCTATTCTTTAGAGAGATATAATTCTGCATAATTATTTTAAGTTTATGTTACAGTTATTTTAAATTAATATACGCATTAATAGTATCGTTTTATTTTACTCTAAGTTATGAATTTATAATTATTTTAAACAATGTTATATGTATTTATGTAACTTTAATTATTATTTATTTATATAGATATCTATACGAATATTTTTATGCTTCCGTTAGAGTATATATTTTACATATTTTGCTTACTCTAGATAAATATATCATACTAGGCAAATTTTTGAAACTTATATTTCAACGATATACATATATAAAATTTATTTTACATTTTAGCTAAAAATAGATATAGTACCATTCACAAAAGTTTGGAGCACCTTATAGTTTTTAGATAAAGACACGATTCTTTACAGATACAATTATTTTATTGAAAATATCAACTTTTATTTTTGAACGTATGCTATTGGAATAAAATTTAAGATTTAAACAATATAACCTTTCGTACATTTACAATGTTAGAAATAAAATTGATTAAACTTTCTTTCCAAAATTTATAGAGATGCTCCAAACTTTAGAGCTGTAGTGTATATACATATATATTTTCATTTCCTTGAGTTTTTACTAACTAGAGATTCTTTTAGGAAAATCCATTTAGACAACGGATTTCGGAAGTTTTTACGCAACGCCAGGATTCAGAACAATCAACGTCCCTCTCCGAAGGAATTTGTTTCGAGGAATTTCTCGAAATGTTGTCCGTGTTCTCTGAACAAGCACCGCGGGATTTGAAAGTCTTTTACGCCTTCAAAATTTACGGTACGGACCACCAGGTGAACCAGACGAACGGACAGACGGACGGATGGACGGGCGGACCGTGAGAGAGCCTGGAGGTCGACCTCGCTGTACCTATAGTTGTTCCATGGGATGAGGTGTACATACAGCGCTCAGACACGACATCCACGATGCACGAGAATATTTGCACGGAACAACCGATCGATTTTGCCGCGGCGCAGCGTCATAATTATACCCTCGTCCGAGCGGGGTGTTTTTCTTTCACCGTAGATTGCGTTTTTATCTCGTCACCCGTTTTGCTTCTAACTCTCATAAATATTTTACGATTAGGCTTAAAGTGAAAGAGCGTTCTCGATACGGAGAAGAATCGCTGAATGGGGTTCATTTAGCTTCGCTTAGACAATATTCTGACGATCGTTCTTGTATCGCCTCTATCAATTTGTAATCTTCCGCGAACAGATTTCGACGAGGACGGGGTGTTGGGTCTGGGTGATTTGGAGCGCACCTGTCGGCAGCTGACTCGTGGTGGGCTAAGTGCCGAAGAGGTGGCTACCGTGTGTCGAAAAGTTCTGGAGGAGAGCGACATAGACGGCGACGGGGCTCTGTCTTATCTCGAGTTCGAGCACGTTGTGACCAGAGCCTCCGATTTCATGGCGACTTTCCACATAAGAATATGAATTGCACGACCGATTATATCGAAGTCACGTATAGAAAATATGTGTGATGTAGTATGTCTTACAATTAAACGATTACACGTTTAATTATTAATAATCGAATCTTAAGAATAGGATTAATCTTCCAAATTATTTGTTAGTTTGATTAAGAAACATATAATGAGAGAATTGAATTCGAATAAAATAAGGAATATAAATGTACACGGAGAAAATTTTATATTAAAAATTACTATGTATGGCAGTAGCCTTGGACCATTGCTGGAACTATAAAAATTTTTACTATGTTATTATATTAATAATTATTAAACTCTTTTGTGAAAACATAAACACATGTAAAAATTTTTATAATTCCAGCATGGTCCACGGCTACTGCCATACATAGTAATTTTTAATATAAAATTTTCTCCGTGTATACTTTCCTAAAGACGAAGTGAAGAGATGAGCTTCTATATTATAGCTTCAGAGTTATAATAGTCGACAAATGAAGTGAAGTATAACAAGTAGACTGAGCAATAAAAAGAAAACCGGTGTGTGATTTGAAAATTACACCGCGCAACAGGAGGATTAACAAATATCTGAGAAATTATGAGCTTGAAAATTATCTCTCTTCCGTTTCATTTCAGTTCACGCTTAATGCGATATAATTAATGCTCATTTGCTCATTTCTTCTCTACTTTAATGAAGATTGCCCTGGCTTTTTAGCCGGAGCCTTTCAATACTTCGAGTTTACGTCCATAGTCGTCGAGAGGAGACGAAGAGTACGCTCGAAGGTTGCCCGAGGCGGAAAAGAACAGTAACGCCTAAATAATAACGCACATCGCGAACAAACGCGTCGGAGCCCATAACAGTTTCTTGACCCGCGACGTTCTGTGCCCATCGCGCCACGTTAATTTACCGCCGTGGCGCGAGGTAAATCGAGAAGAGGTAATCTGCATAAACGCGTCTGCGGATCCGCGGACCTCGAACGCGCCTATGGACGCGACCAAGTTAATATCCTCTGCCATTAGTCGCCCACTGATTGCGGACCCGCGGAAAAAGTATCGCTGCTCGAGCATCGTTGGGTCCTGCAAAGTACCCTTAATGCGCCACTTCGCCGACGAAGAGTGGCGCAGGCCGGCAAAACCTTCCGGGTTGCCCGCGGATTGTCCGCGCCTTGGAGACGCGCGGAAGCAGGATGAAATCGTAGTAATGCAAAACTACTCGGCCACCGCAAATTGGCAGCGCGTCTGCGACTCTCGAGCGCCGAAGTCAGCGACGAAGTTTCTTAATGACGATGTTTCCTGCCGACGTCTGATCCACGAGGTATATACACAACGATAGACGAAATCGCCCGGGGATCCTTCGTGAAATACCGCGGACGAGACTTTCGCAAACTCACCGAGGTAATTATTAGCCCGATAGACGTTTGGCCGGGGCGCCGATGTATCGGGCGTGTCAAAAGTCACGAGTTTTTCCACGGCGCCTCCTCGTCGGATTCTCTCCCCGTGGATTCTCGTTTTGCCATCGCATTCCCCTCGGTCCTCAACCTTGAAAGAGCCATTGTTCTACTTGCGGTCCGGCTTCGACCGCTTGCGGTTCGGAGCGAGGACGCGCGACTTTTGAGACACCCTGTATATATCGCTTTTGTATAACGCGTTGCAGATATACCTTCTTGCGCTCTCACACATAAGTTGCCCCTGTTGAGCAATAATGAGCGATGGTGGGCAAGTAACCGGGCTATTCATTCTTGCCCCAGACAGGAGTCCCCCCCGGCGACGCGGAGGAAGACCCGCGAGTGCGATTTCACGACTGCGTTAATTTATACGGGACGTAGGCGTCCGTCCTCCGCGAGATATCGACGAAGAGTGGCGGCCACGTGGAGGGCGGAAGAGCGCGGCGTGTAACACGTTGCATTTCGTTCCCCATTATTTCCGCGGCGTATATGCCGCGGTGCCGCGCGGCCGACAAACCGTATCGGCTTGCGCGTTTACGCAATCGTACCTGCCGATTTCCAAAGGTTACTCCGGGAACTGTTCGAATGGATCGCGCGTGGAATACCGCGCGCGACTCTTGCGCGTGTTTGGACGCTCGCTCGTAGTCGCGACAGCGCTCGGCGCTCGAATAATGGAATACCGCGCGTGAGAAGCATGCCGATCTTTTTCGGTTAATTGCGATTAAGCTGTTAAATCGGTTTTTGCGGCACACCTTACGTGAGCGTGAGTTGTACCCCGTGCAAAAGATTTCGTTTCGGGTAACGTGTAATGCACGCGTAATGCAATTAATTCACAAGCTTAAGCAGCTTATGTCCATTTCTACCAACGTAGATTAATTTTAATCTAGATTTAACTTACTCTTCATCTTTTTCTAGTTCTAAGAATTAGAAAAAATAAAGAGTAAGTTAAACCGAGATTAAAGTTAATCTCCATTGGTAGAAATAGATATATTAGTCGCTTCCCATCGCAAGTCGTTCTAATATAATTGCTTTTTTGTGACGTAACTTGGATAAGAAAAAATTCGTTAAATTTATTCTCATTTATTCCACGGATGAGAAATGAAAAAGGTTCTCGTAAAAGCGGGAAAAGATCGTACTCTATGCGTTAATCGCCACATCGACGATCCGTTTTCCTCGTGCACAATCGTGAGCGGCAAAAGGATTTTCGCAAAATCATTTCTCCAAGCAGCTTCGTTCTCAGCCTTTTCGAACGATGCGTGCGCACGTCTTGCGCGTTCGTCGGCATGGCACGTCGTGTCGCCCCTTCGGACTTCCCCTGTCGGACCGGGCGGACCCCTCTTTCTACCGGCTGGCCGGCCGGGCCCTGGTCCGGTCGTCTTAAAAAGCGGTCGAAATCGGAGATACCGCCCTGTGGCACGGCCGGTTATAGTCGGCCGCGCGGTAACTAACCGAGTCTCGGGACCAAGGCCATCCGGTCACTTCCCGGCCCCTACTTCGGGCCCCCGCCGTTCCACCGTCTCTCCTCGTCCTCCCGGCGGGTCGCGGAGTGGCCCTCGAGGCCTCGTGAAGGCTCTCTCTCCCGCCTCCCCCTCGACGCAGGTCCTCCGCCGCTCTCCGTCGAGGAAACCCGGCTCTCTCGAGAGGCTTCCCCTTCGCGGGGCCCACAGCCAACCGCCTTCCATGCCGCGATGTCCGTGCATTCTTGGACCTCCTCGACGCGGCTTGTCGCGACGGGTCCGTGCGGAGGGACTCCACGTAGCCTCCCTCCCCCTCGCCCCTCTTTTCCCCTCGAGCGGAGGCGAGACGAGAAGTTGGAGAAGAGGAATGAGAAGGCAAAGATCGCGGGTGGACGGCGACGAGGAGGAGAAAGAAGAGGTTGAGGAGGAGGAGGAGCAGGAGGAAGAGGAGATGAAGACGAAGAAGAAGAAGCAGAAGAAATGAGCAGTGCCGGGCAACGTAGGTAGAGGGAGGGAGGAGAATGCACCGGTGGTGAAGCCGGTGGTGGTGCGATGGTGGAGGCGGTTGAGGAGGGCAAATTCGAACTCAACTTTTATGGCGCCCTGGCGTGGGCGAGCTCTCGCGCGCGCGTACACGCGAGATCTCTGGAACTTTCTTCGGTGCCTCGACCCGAAGGTCTAGCAGTGACACTATTCGGGTGGAAATTTTTCGGTGGCGATCGCGGGAAGATTTCCGAGCCGCGTGGGCGGCTCGGTAGGTAGGTGTACCGAATCCGTTGCCGGGCGACACTCTGAAGGCCGAAGGGTGTCCCTTGAAAGTTATTAACGTTTTACTCTCACGTGACACGGAGAGCGGCGGCGTTGAGCCTTGTCATCTCTGAGCCCGAACAATTTTATCCAATCGCCAATATCATATACATTATTTGGAAGCCGGCGATGTATAATTCGCGGACGAATGTTGATGCAAAATGCAAGGAAAAATGCCTCCGGTTATTGCTTCTCAGAATGTTACTATAGGAAAAAAAAACGAAAAAGTCCCTAGTCCCAGTGGACAAGTTGCACAATTACAGAATAGCTCGCTTTTAAGTTATCAGTTATCACCAATGTCAGGGAAACTTGATATAGCGCAAAGTATCGCAAACATGAACTTAACCCCAAGGTAAATGGAGATAAGCAAGTTGCTATGTCCCTTGGAAAACGCAAGAAACCTCCAAACAAATAACAACAATAAATTCTACAACAATTTTAATAAATTCTTTCGCTTGGAATTTTTCGCCGATAGAAATAAAGCTGTATATAAATTATAGACAAATAGTTAAGTTATTGGACACGGTAATTAGAACAATCAAATTCATCTTGAAATTAAATCAATCAATCGGGATGGCTAGATAGTTCAGAGCCAGAGCAATCACCTCGGTGAAGAATGTAATCACCTTTGTGTTTAATGCATCTGCGTCAAGAAGATGATGCGAGACGATAATGACTCGTTAATGCCGAAAGATTTTATCCGATTGGCAGGCGGTAGTAGTGTACATTATCCGAAGTCAGCAATGCGTGAAATTATAATGACATTTTTTTGAAGTTTGGATAATTTAACTTGCATGTATACGAGAAGTTTCGTAAAATATACATCTATCCAGTCGCCTAACCTGGAATAAGTTGTACATGATTCCACGGCCTTGAAAGGCGTTCTGTGTATAGTCATCGCGGACTACCGTTTCGTGGTAATATTATTCAGAGATAATATTAAATGCTCGGAAATAATGGCGCTCTCTCTCGCGCGCGCGAACTAAGCGTGAGATACGGTCATGTCTCTCGATGGTATCTGCTAATTACGTTAACTGTATTGCCACGTAGTCGCGCATTAGTCGCAACCGCTTTACGCCGAATGTATTATCATTCACGTGCCGTTAAGGGAAACTCGTACGAGCGTGAATTTTTACCACGTCGGTCGACATAGTAACGCGAGTTCATCGCGATCGACTGCCTGGCAATAATTACGTAAGCGCTCGCAAATTAGTCGCACATCGTGCGGGTACCACGCATGGTAACGGCGCTCCGATGTTAATTAAGCTCGACTCGTCATTAGACTCGCCTCAAATTACGGCCGAAGATCGACGTTTTGCATGTTCAGCCATTAAGCAACGTTTCGTTAATGTAAAATTGTTCATGACGATCCTTAAATTTTTACAGGCGTATCCGAGGATCTTGAACCTCCCGAAACCGGACCTAGATATCTTCTGTTACTCTTTCTCATTCTCCCTCTGTCTCTCTCTTTCATGCTCGCCTCACCTTCTCCTCCATACCGGTCTGTTATTCGTGGAGCCGGTCTTTACATTCAGAATAAGTCAGACGTACCGTGGAAAAGTCGGATACATATCCGTTGCCTTAATCTCAGCTGTTGCGAAAGACACTCCGGTAGGCGAGAAAAACGAGGAGAAAGCGAGGATGAAAAATCGCGGGTGCGATTTCGCGGAAACTAGGAAAACGCGCAAACGATCACGCAAGGAAATTATTCATTACTTCATACGATTACCTCTTTCCTCGCCTACAGTTCGCGTTAGAGCAATGTTACTTACAGCTGTCGAGACTATCGTATTAGTGTCTCATATTCATATTTCAATTTGGCAAAAATTATAGAATGTAACTTTGCAAGCTGTACTTATCAATAAATTCATATGTTAAGGAAAGGTCGAGAATATTTTGTATAAAGGGTGTAAAGTTCGCCGAGCAGAAACGGCCGAGGCGCTTACAGAGCGTCCGATATTATTGCCGCGTGATCGACAAGATTCACGATGCGATGCAGAGTGTCTATTCGACGGGCGAAGAGGTGCCACGAAGAGTAGACATTCGCGGCGACGTTCGTACTTTCGCAAGGTTACGCGGAGCGCGCGTAGTCGAAATAATATTGGCGCTCTCGTGGGCACATATCGTTGTGGCTCATAAAGAAGCGAGAGCTTGTATATAGGGAACCATCTACCAAAGAGGGGGAGGAAGGGTCTCGAGGAGTCAGTCGAGAACGGAATGCGGCTTGACCAGCCGACCATCTTCTGCCTCTCCTCTACCATCGTGAATCCATCGAGAGAGGAGAGAGAGGAGAGGAGAGAGAGCGGGAGAGAAGAAGACTGGACCAACCGCCTTTGGATCCTAATGGGCTCCATTGGGGTGCACGAATATTCCTATACTATCGCGGACATCTTCTCGGGGAGATTCGTAATCCGCCATGCACGAGACGCCCCTTTTTTTTAATGTTCACCGAGGTACCTGCTGCTATTCTCGAATTGTTTGCGCGAGATTTACGGAGATAGATAGCCGACAGCACAATTCGGAAATTTTGAGATCCGCAGAGACCTGGGCATAGAAGATGCGCAAAAAAATTGACTGTTCACGCAACACACATTATGATTCTTTAGCTTGAAAAATATTACATGGACTTTGGATTTACTTTATATAGAAACTTAAGACATAACAATAACCGGTACCACACACACAATAACAGGTATCAGACGAGTTTTATTAAGTTTAAAATTAAGGATATTATGTCTGAGAAATGTACACATATGTCTCCATTACGTAAAAGTCTCTTCTTTTAGAGTGGATTATGAAAAATGCCGCGGCAAATAAATTCGGAACTTTTAAAAGAATTAACTCCACTTTCACGAATTTACAAATTTTTCTCCTTCCCGTAGATCTGACACTACCGGCGTGAATACTATCGAATGCAAATTCAGCGAGATAACGATCGCGTAGAGCGATGTACCTGCAGAGGAGAGTTTGGTATATTGATAAAAGGCGCGTGTCCCTTGTGTCTCCTACGCAGATTCCTACGACGATAATTTTATATCGCTTTTATCTGCCCGTGGTATCGGGGGAACGGCGATTGTGATTTAGCAGAGTTAAAGAATTTCTGCAATAAGCGGGCGTTAATATAAGGATTTTTGCCGTGTATTTTCAGCGTGCACGCAAACGAGCAGGACTTTAATTGACTATCCATTGAGCGCACAGCCGATGCAGAAATATATTATCGTGGGAAGGCTCTCCTCGCGGCGGCGGCGTTGTATCCCGCAGAGCCGCGGGTTGCATCTCGTAGACGCATTATCTCTCGATACGGACGAGACAAGAACGAAAATGGCAGTGACCTATGAGGCTGTCCGTCGATGACGCGAGAGGCTTAATCAAAGGAGATGCACGACTGACACTTTCACAATGGACGCGCGTTTACGTCTGCGCTTTCTGCATCAGCCGTCGCGCGGAACGTTTCCTCGCACGCACGTCGTCGAGATTGCTCAAAGAAAATCGTGGGATCGCTGTAATTCTAGGAAAACCGCAGATGCATAGCTAAGATATACTCGCGCCGGAATTATGTCAACAGTCACGACCGGTTCGCCGTTCGTCTTCGCTTCAAGTGCTCGCGACTCGCTGGCGAGTGCCTCGCCGAGAACGATATGGGATATGCAAAGCTACGATCGTCCGAGGAAATCTGGCGATTTGCATAATCTTCAGATGTTTGTCAAGAGTTTGCGCGTCTGCACGATAAAGATGTTAATCTCGAATGTTTTTTGATAAGAAAGATAATCAGTGGCCGATTGTTATCCTCGACTTGCATAAAATGGATTGAAATATTGTTCCGATTATAATACGACAAATCTCTGCATCAACGTCTCGTAAATTAAACACAGGGATCAGTTTTAATTTTCCATTCTGCGATCTCTCTCTCTCTCTCTCTCTCTCTATCTGTCTCCCTTTTTTATAGCAAAACGATTCGCCTATTACTGACATAAGTACTTTGGATACAACTTCGTCGGTATTCAAAGAAGTTTCGCAACTGGTCGCGGCTGGTGGATCAGCTTTCTGCTCGAGCACCGCCTAAAATTATTCCGCAAACGTTCTGTGCATTCGAAAGGCACCATGTCGTCCACGGAATATTATGTTTTCACGTTTTCGGCAAGCACATTTGCAGTTAACGAACGCAAGACTAGTACTCTAGTATGATAATACAGCAGCGTGCAAACAGAATGATAACAGTAACTGCTGGCGTTATATCAGTATTCAAAATATATCACGTGCATGTGCTACTTCATACGATGAGATGCCAAGATTATCAAACATAACAAAGATAGTCGCGTAAAACCATAGTATAATAAAAAATACATAACGAATAGAATATTTTTAATGTTTTATGAAAAATAAGTATCTTCTTACTTGAACTTACTTTCCAGAATTGGTGGGTATTTTTATCACATTGGTATTCGAGAACTTTGGTATTCAATTTGTATGCTTAAACGTCTTAAGTCTTCTCAGTATTATCTTTCTCACATACAAAAAAATTCCTTTTGCCCAAAGATAAAAATAATCTCATTCGTTACGTTTACAGTTGTACTAACATGGATATTTAAAAATAATACGTCGCAGCTTTAATTTTCTATATAACTTTTGAACATGCATGTATAGAAAGCGAAAAAGTTCTCAAATATATTTGGTATAATATGTAAATCAAATTATATCGCTAATTGTACAAACACGTATTTAATAATAAGTTAAGGATATATAAAGATTGCATAGCAAGCATGAAATAATATTTGGCCGGACTCATCGTCAATGTATTCCAATGAAGAGCGAGACTCTCAAAGCGCGGACCGATGTTTTCGTCTCGCGCGACCGATTTGGAAAACAATATTTTCACTTGTCACCTTCGTCTCGCTGGTTTTTGCGAACACGGACTATCGTCTCGCGATTCGACGAACAGCGAGCCTCATAAGCAAGCGTGACAAACGCGGACAGCAGTGCCAATTATTTACACAACAACTCACGTTCCCGTGGTCAACAAATAGCCCACGTGCGACACGCGCAGACGTTATCGCCTCTTTTCTTTCTCTTCAACAGTTCTTGTTGATGAAAAATATTGAAGCGAGTGACCCTCTTGCACAGCAAGAGGTCCCGGAAACTTTCGAAATCTCGACAACCGGTGGAAAACGATCCGATAGACCAGAGGTGGCCAAACGATCGATCGCGGACACTCGGGCGGTCGATCGTGTGGCAACGTAAAATTCACAATACAACAATTGTAATTGCAATGTAACCATAATTAATTTGATTATTGCTGTTTTACGTCCAATCGCAAAATAAAATAAACACAAAATAAAATAAACATCGCTGCGACAGGGAACAGTAGATCGAGATGAGGTGAGGAAGCTGAAAGTAGATGTTGGTGCTTCTAAGTTTGGCCACCTCTGCGATAGACACTCGAATGACGAGATTGGTACTTTCCTTTTTTTAAGCGGTAATGTAGAAAGTTGCAACGAACTTTGACTTTTACGCATCGCAATCTACATTCTCCTAAGAAGCTGATGTAACTTTAATGCACTCGGTGCCTCCCCCACGGCAACGCTCGTTTAATCTCGAAATCGAGAACCGGTAGACATCCATGATCTGGAAAGTTTCTGGTTCGCTTGAATAGCGCACGGACAACAACGACGACATAATGACGACGACGACTATGACGATGAAGTAAATCAAAGTCCTCGGGCGGAAAATGGGAACGTAGACGAGACGCCGCAGCTCGCGAGCAGGCGTATTTCTTTTCGCGGCAGTAAAATGGAAGGCAATGAATTACCAGCGTGGCTACTTAGGCGAGGGATCTACTTAACCGCGGTACTCCGTGGCCACTGTCGCGGCCACTTACGGCCGCAACATTGTTGCAGAAGTGGAAGCGCGGCCGCGCCGTAGGCAGAGACACTGATTAATGCGAGCGCGCTCGAATACGGCGTGGCGCTATTATTACCGGATTGCAAAAACCAGTTATCGAGCGATATGCATAATTGTCCTCTCACGAGGCATACAAGCGGGCAGCCGGGGCCGTCGATTTGTCGCGATGTCAATCTCGATGTCGGGAGCGGACGCGCGATACACGCTGTCTATCTCGATCGTCGAGCTGTGGCGCAGATTGAAATCGGTAGGTATTATCTCGGACAGCACGGATCTCCCATGCGACGTAGACGCGCGAAAATGACATTTACATTTCTACGTGGCGACGCGAATTGCGCGAGATACATTTTCCCGTCCTTACAACGTCCGAAGGCGAGCTCGACGAAAAATTGTACCAGATGGAGTCTCTAATAGCGGCCAGACTTTCGCGGAAGACTTTCCTTGCGTTTGCGAGACACGCTGGACTGTACAAATCATGTGAAGATTTATTTTACCACTCTTACACATGAGGGACATTTTCAACCAGAAACGAGAGAAAGCCTCGTTATAGAAGCGTTCACCGGACGAATAAATTGCCGGCATTCGACTATCGATCGGCCCGACGTCACAATCCGCGTAAAATCATCACCCGATCTGTTTGCTTGAGTCATGTTGCGACTCGAATCCAATCGAGCGCGGATAATTCCTCAAATTCCGATTCACGTTTTTTCAAACTGAAACAACGAGCAAAATAATTGCGCCGAAAATTTTGATGCAATTTTATCGACGGAAATGGCTAATTATTCAATTGCAATTACGGGATGCACGCGGTGCGCGAGATTGAAAAGCGTCGGGATCTGCAAGAAAAATGGGACAATCGCGCCGATTTAACGAAGCACCGTTGAGACTGGTCGAGTGACGGTTGATGGCGGCGATTTAATCAAACCGCGACTACTCCGGCCGTGAGTTACGTTTCTCGGGCTCGCGATCGCCGAAGTTACATATCCTCTTCCTTACGAGTGGAGACCGCGCGAATGTATCGCGAGCAAAACGAACGCTACCGTTAGCTCAGTCGCATTCCCGATCGACGTTATCGATGACGACGCGCCTGCCGATCAGCGTGATTAAATTCGAGTTGGCGAGACACATTCCGTTCGGTGGGAGTAAATCCCTTGATTATGCTCGGTTGCCGTGTCACATTTACGCCCGTTGTTCGCCACCTCGCGCTTATCATCTCGCTTCGATCGCTACAATGCCTTCTAATCTGGCTCTTGGTGTACTTTATTGGGCGGTTCACCTTCAATGAGGATCCCGCGAAAAATGTTTCCCAAAAGAATTCGTTCGATGCATCGTATATCTCAAAAGCGCAGTTTATTTTTATCAAAGTAATGCCTGTAAAATGTTCTGTATATCTATTTTTATATTTGTATGTCTTTTTTATATTTTATCAGCTTAAACTATCCGGCATTGCCCAGGCTTCTTTTATCTAGAACAACTGCATTTGTGGTATATATAGATAGATAATCGAAGATAGATAGATAGATAGACAGATAAATAGTAGATAGTAGATAGATATAGATAAATATAGAAAAGATAACACACCAAACTTAAATTATCACAAAGTGTAAAGGGAATGAAATCAAGATGGAGGGGGTCCAGGTTTCATGATAGACTATATTTTGCGCAGGGGGATCTAGAGAGTAATTATGTTGATCCATATCGGTCAAAGGATTTAGGAGTGTATAAAGAACATACAGAGACATACATTCTATTTTATATTTTAAATATCCTCTCTCATATATCTATTTTTATATTTGTTTGTCAGGCATGTAGAATTAATTCGTTGCTATCTGAACATAGCTTAAGTTATTGATTTTATCGACAGATAAGTAAGGATGCTGTGCATGTCGTTCATGCGTGTTCGCTCTAAAGTTAAAAGAAATTTTGAGAGTAAAACGGGAGCTCCGAATCACGACGTCATATAACGAGATCGATCGGCGAGACGTCGACTCGTCTCGCCTTCTTTCGTCATCCCCCGAACCGGCGGCGCAGAGGCTCGCTAGAGCAACAGCGAAGAGTCCGCAAAAAGGCATCTCCTCCGCAAATAACTCGGTCTTGGCCAGCCGCGCGATAGAGGAGCTCCTAACCGTTCTAACGGCCACGAGAAACTCCACATGACGACAAGGAGGAAGAGGAGGCGAAAAAACGAGCAGGAGGAGGTCGAGGAGACAGCGAGAGGATGACGTGGAAAGAGAGACGAGCTCACGTACGAACATCCGGATAACCGCGCGTAAAACTAAAGCAACGGCGATTGCTGGCTGCGAAGAGCCGGAGACAGGAGTAGCCACGACGGCGACCGCGAAAAAGAAGAAGAGGACCCAGGAGGAGGAGAGAAAGAGAAGAAAAGACGGAGAATGTTAGATGAAAGAAGAAGAAGAAGAACAAGAGGAAGAAGAGGAGGTGAGGTACGAGCGAGGGAGCAGAAGGCAAGAAGAATGTAGACGAGAGGAAGAAGAAGATGGCGCGTTCTCTCGCGGCGGGATTGCGAGGAGGTCCAGACCGGGCTCCATCTGCATAACCGGTATATACCGGCAGCGTGGACCGGCGTGGAGGCAGAGTCGAGCGTGTCCTCGGTACGTTATATCGCTCGACTCGTCCTCGCGCGATGGCAGAGTCTGAAGATCTCTCGAGAAAAGAAGGAGGGGAGGGACGATGGAAGATACGGAGAGAGAGGGGGGGAGAGAGAGAGAGAGAGAGACGGAGGAAAATGGAGATTCGGCAGGAGGAGGCTGCGGTGTTCTCTCTACGCTGCGCACGTAGCGGAGAAGGAGCACATGCGGTGCTCGAAGAAACCGGCGAGAAGAGAGAAAAGCGTAGGCGCGAGTACTCGACGACCGATGACATCATCGGAGCTCTTTGCCTCTCTCGAGTCATTCTCCCGGCAAAGGTGTTAGTCTCTCTCTCTCTCTTTCTCTTTTTCGTTGTATTTCTCTCTTACTCTCTATCTCTCTTAGCAAGCTCGATTTTTTCCACAACTTCCATCCGCTAGATCAGATTTACGCGAGATCCAGAAAAACCGGATGTTGGACCAAACGTGTAGGTGCAATATTCCCCGGTTACAGGATCACCACTAGATCGTGATCTTGTAGCCAGGACGCGAACCTGTTTATTCAGGAACTGCTCCGGCAATTCGCTGAGAACGAAAATGTGACAAGAATGAGAGCGAGCGAGATAGAGCGAGATTTCATGAAGTTGGCTATTTTGGATTTCGACCAAACAGATAAAACTTGAGGACCTGTTCGAGAATCCCAAAGACCTGTTTAGAAATACCGGAGATATCTCATGATCTTCTAAGTAGAATAAAAAAGTGATCTTGTAAGCAGCAAACCCTATACATCGGTATCTAGGAGATATTCTGCTGCGGGCGACAGCTAACTTGAGAGATCAATCTTCATCCTTTTTGCATTTATAACTTGTGTGATTAACGGCCAGCGTTCTACTTTCATGATAAAAATTTTATTAGGGATAAGATAATTTAAGAGCAATAAATAATCTCTCTAAACTTTTCAACGGCTGGATTTTCTAACATTACATTATTAATGCTTAATATGATTCATGGTTTAGGTATTAATCTGAGACAGTTAGAAAAACAAAATAATTCTCTGCTTTAATTAGATTTTAATTAAATTTAATTAAATTCTTTACAGTTATAAATCCTAATTTATTAATTGTTCTTTTTCTTCTCCACACATTTAAGATACTTAGCAATCATTACAAATTCAAAAATTCATGTTTTTAAAATCACATGATCAAATATTTTAAAACTTTTCTACTTATTGTTAGCCGAAACAATTAAAAAAGTACTAATTTGTTTTATTAATACATATCTTTTATTTATACATATCTTGCGTTAAATAAATAAAGTAATTATGGAGTTAAAAAAGAAATTATGGAGTTAAAAGAGAAAGATCTCTTGTGAATTTAACGACTGTCTGAGTATCGAAAATGATCGTAAAAATCTGTGCGAAAAATGCGCTTTTTCTGTTTCATGTTGAAAATTGTTATGATAAGTATCATGATAAGTGAAAATAAAATTTATTAGATATAGTATACTATAATTTTTATTCATTTTTAATAAGTTGAAAGAAAACATTTCTTGATTGTAAAGTTCTGAGAATTACGGTAAAAGCTGAGCGTTTTATCTCAGGTTTGCCACAGCACTCCCCAAATAATCGAGTGATATTAAAAGAGTGTCTAGTGTCCACAACGTCTAATGTCCATTTCTACCAATACAGATTAACTTTAGTTCTTAGAATTAGAAAAAGATACAGAGTAAGTTAAACCGAGATTAAAGTTAATCTACATTGGTAGAAATGGACATATGATTAGATAATTGATAATTTTTTCTATGGATGTGATTATGCAAGTTCGTCTGGATTGAAGGAAGGTCTTAAGGTGGAAGCACATAAAATTGCAGGAATCATGGGCAGAATCCAGAAGCCTTAGCGCATTATGTATTTTTATGTAGATTGGAAATTCAGAAGCCATGGACAAAATGCAAATACCATAGCGCATGTGCTATGGCTTCTGCATTTTGCCCATGGCTTCTGAATTTCCAATCTACATAAAAATACATAATGCGCTATGGTTTCTGCATTCTGCCCATGGTTCCTGCAATTTTATGTGCTTCCACCTTTAATGGGAGATCTTCGATACCTAACCTAACCTTTTTCGTCATAAAAAACGCTTGCAGCGTACTCTGCTTCGGACTAGTTCTAAGGCCCAGTTCCACAATCTCCAGTTAACTTAACCGGCCGGTTATTCCATTGGAATTGACCAATCGTATTTGTTAATTTTGCTTAACGACAAATGTGTGATTGGTCAATTTCAATGGAATAACCGGCCGGTTAAGTTAACTGGAGATTGTGGAACTGGGCCTAAGAATTAGAAAGAGATAAAGAGTAAGTTAAACCGACCGACACGGAACATAGGTCCATTAGACGTCCATACAACCTCTATTAGAGGTTATACCTCTAGAGGTTGTATAGACGTCTAATGGACGCTATGTTCCGTGTGGGGAGATTAAAGTTAATCTACCTTGTTGGAAATGGACATCACTCAAACATTATTTTTCACACAAGTGCAGAAATTATAGCAAGAGTCTACCAGATATCACTTCAGTGCTCATAGAACTAACCAAGCGCAAACGCGTTGGTGAAACCGCATTGTAATTGCATTCGAGCAACGTCTTCGCTACTGGTCATCTTATCTATTCGCGCGGAGACTTCAATGCCCGCGCGACCGCAGCCGCAATGTCGTATTCTCGGTGAATCCACGCAACATCATCGATACCAGTACGATAAATCGTATCAACTAGGACAAGAAAGGTAGGACAAGAAAAGTAAGTACAAATAGGAGAATTTAACTTAAATGACTTTAATTTCTCTTTATTAATTTTTAAAAAACATAAGGGAAATTTTACGCATACATATATAGGTATGCGTTGACATTTATGCAATCAGAAAACTAATCCGCAATTTAAAAGTGAAAGAATGAATTAAACAAACGTACGATTATCGTGTAGCAGAAAAAAGACGTATGGGAAGAAAGGAAACACATGATGGAGTCGTTATAGATATTCTTAATGCAGAAACGTCGTTACTAAGATTTCGTAAGTATAGATATAACATTCTCTTTTTTTTCAAGTTACTTGATAGTATTAGATATTGTTATTCCAAGCTATCGATTTCTTTGAATGAATAAATAGCGGTTTACTAAATGACAAATGACGTCTAATTTAGTTTATCAGTACAATTTTGTCTGCGATTAGTTATTATTATCTATCCATCGTATATTTCATAGTGATTTTTTCCACAAGTTGTCATCTTTATCGCGTCTTCTGTGTAAAAAATTTCAATCTCCGGTGTGGCAATTTCAGTCAGTATCGCTCAAGAGATGCTTCCCTTGAAAAAATGTCCATTAACAGAAATATTCCGAAGAATTTTTACGTTTCTCTTCATAAAACCCAAATGAGTGATGTTACCAGACATAGTGACATGTATTAAACATTAGTAGACGTCACTTTGTTGTTCTTTGATGTCACTCTGCTATTTGGGGATATTTCTATACATTGAAATGCTTTCAACTGGTCTGCAGGTATAAAATCGTGCAAGTTGTACTTTTTCTCTCATTTCCGTTTCTCTTTTCCATTTTCCTTTTAATCTATAACTTATAACTAAAAGACGCATGAATGATACGTGAAAGTAGAGGCGAAGAATTTTCAAAATAAATTTCGAGATATGTCTAAAGAGATATGACTAAAAAAATATGACTAAAGCAACAGTTTTGGGAGATAAATGTATTTCACATAATAATAAGGAAAATGATAATGGTTGAAATTCAACAATATTCAACAAGTTCGTATTCAAAGCATGTCTAAACAGATTCTTTTGAATTCATCTAAGGCATTTTTCTAGAAATTTCTTGACCTGAACAATTTCCTGTGACTGATTTAATACCGGTGCAAAGGTTCCGAGATTTAGAAATAAGATTTAAAAGATTTTACCTGGGAGTAACCCCTGTGTAGTAATTGTAGAAAACATATATATAACATTTGTAAAGAATTATAAAAAGAAAAGACCTATAGAAAAGTTTAGCTTTGAGCTACATTATTGAATACACAATAGAAATATTTCTTTTCTATAGGCATATTTTCTAGATTTGCTTTTGAAAATTATCTCTGGAAATACAACTTTGGTAACTAAAATACAATTTTAGTTACCAACTAAAATTTGGTACAACTGCACCAAAAGAACGATAAGGTTGCCACAACCACAATAATAGTAATATTTGGTTCAGCCACGTCCTGTGGTTGTCACATTCACATTGTTTTGTGTAGTGCATCTATATATGTTTGTCTCAACATTCACTATGGGGGTTTTCCAGCAAGCGATACAAATCGACACAAGCATCGATCGTTCTATCTTTCTTTTTTGGCAATGAGTAACAAAGATAAAACGATACTTGTGTCGACTTGTGTCGCTTGCTGGAAAACCCCCAAAGTTTGCTGTACCAAATGCATATAGTTGCCTTCACATCAATGTGAATGTGACAACCACAGGACGTGGCTGTACCAAATATTACTATTATTGTGGTTGTGGCAACCTTATCGTTTTTGTAAATATAGAATTTCTAGTGGCTTACGCTTACAGACTTCTATCAGTTTGCCATACGATATTAAAGATAAGATAGATGAGGTTATCAGAAAATACACATCCTGCATTTACAAGTAGACTACTCTATAAGAAAATATACACATAAGATTTTCAACATTCATTTATTCGATAAAGCGCGATGAAAAATTTCAGGTGTATTTGTTTACTGTAAAGACACGGCGACGGCGACACGAACTACCCCTCAAAAGCATGCTTAATCCACAAAGCATGCAGGATGTGGCCTTCAGGGATAAAGGGCAAAGAACCCTAAAGTTCACTCTGAACATCAGATTTCTAAGGGTGAGTTTTTTTCTACCTGGTCCTGGCAGGTGCAAATTGTATTTTGTCATATAGTCCTCACGCAGTAACTAACACCCGTAACGTTTATCTAACCGTCAAGATACAGCCGTTTCTCTGTATCCTGTGACGAGTCGAATCACACCATCCAGGAGACAAAGAGAAAGCCAAACAAATCGCATAATTAATGCGCCAGATCAATTGACGAATCGCGAAGAAAAGTAGATGCAGATAATTCCATTGGGATTAATAATTCTGAAGTACTTATATTATCGCACAGTTAATAACGTAAATACGCTTTTCTTGTCATAAAATAAACTTTTGCGATGATCGTGATGATCGTAATCTCCATACTTGTCTATCTATCTTACATCAACATCTTGATAATTTATATAGAACATAATAATTATATATATGCGTAGTAATTACAAATGTATTACCTCTACAAGGATAATTTTAATCGGCCATTATAGATGTATCGTTTGTGTTGCAGGGTACATCGAACCACCAATTAAATGGAAAAAACGGTGGCGTTTCCTTTGATTTTGGTTCTTGGACACATTGAGGAGAAGAAACCGCAAACTTGTGGCGAAACGGAAAGTATTATACTATCCATCTATCCACAATGGCTCATCGCTTTCTGCTACTATTCCTACAATAGTAAACTGTGCGCTTAATCGCCACATCTATGCGAATCACTTTCTTCTGCACTACGCGTTTCTACTACACAAACCACGGCATCGCCTTCCGCGTAATTGAGACGAATAAAAATGAGAATTTCGATTTCTCAATTTACGAAATGCGGCTTACCAAGTGATACTGAACACAAAATGTCATTTTAATCTGATTAATCTTTGTGCAAAGGCAAATGTCACTTTCAATTTTAATTTAAAAGTATAATACATCGTTATAGATGTATACCCAAATATTCCAATATAATGCACACATTTAACATTTAATATAATTCAGATGTGATATATTCCGCATAATTCACATTAATTATAAGTTACTAAATTTTTATATCAATTTTGGTTATTTTTTCTATGTTTTTGATTTTATACCATTTTATACTACGGAATATAGACATGAATATTCAAGATTGATAAAATCAGTGGACAGTTTGAATAAGAAGAAAATCATTGTTTATTTTTGTTATTGCAAGTATTTCTAATCCATGTGGATCTGTATATATATATATCCGTCTATAGTGATCATAAATATTAAATTACTGCTATTTTTTTTGGTTTCTAAGAACAACATAGATTTCGCAAAATCAGATTTGAACCAGCGAAAATTTTCTCGAATGCTCCTGAAATCAAAAACAGAACGAGGTCGACGAGTGTCTCGTGTGCCATATACCTGTTATACATGACACAGACGCAAGGTACAAGATGCGGGATAGACTGTTGGTCGAGCAGAAGGCTATATGAAATAATAAAAAAATCAGATGCGTACAAGGAAAGCAGGAGAAACGCCGAAGCAAGGACGACGTACATCCGGCGGAAGTCGAAGGGCGTCAGTTCACGATACGATGCCACCGTCTGCCTAAGTCTGGCAGGCTAAGGCCAGTGGCATATATAAACACAAGCAGTAAGATTTAAACAATAAAAGAAAACGGGTGGTCAACAATCACAGTCGAGAATTGTCAAAAATGTAAATACCACAGCACGAAATATTGTTATAACATTGCAGCAGAATTATTTTGCAAGATTAAATTGTTTCATAAAATATTCCTGAAAACTTGTAACAACAGTCTCATGTCTGTTTTTAAAAAATATTTTGCAATATTCCTGCAATGATCCTGAAATATTTAGAAAAATATTGTATTGACATATTCCTGAAACGTCAATGCAATATTCAAAGAATATTCATATTATGTAGTATTCTAACTCTCAGATGACACAAAAATCCAAAAAATATGTCCAAAACATCTTTACAACGTCAAAAATGATATAAATTTATAAAATTAGAACAAATATACATCTTTTATTGTACTTATAAAAAGAAAATGTAATATAAAGAAAAATATTGACTATAAATATTACTCTACTTTTCAGTTTTAATAATTTTAATTACACATAATTAATATTACTTAATTATTTATAGTTTAATTATAGCTATTATTTATAGCTTTATTAATTTAATTTTAAACAGAATACATCATAACAGAAATATGTCTGCAATATTTTTGGAATATTATAATATACGTGACTGAATTATGATGCTGCAGTATTGTCTTGCAAAAGCTATGAAATATTAAAGTTATAATATTTCTATAACATTCTTGTGCAATATTTGTATTAATATATCGCACCATCGAAATTCCTGCTATCTTTTAACAATATTTCGTGTTGTACACAAAAAAAGAAAAGTCTTCAATCAAGACAAATATATTTAAATTAACA
>NJRP01000024.1:31014-59401 GCA_003063835.1 Aphaenogaster floridana
CAACGATTTACTATAAATGGTTACTATTACTATGTTTTCTTAGTTCATATAACTTATTTGTTGTTGTTACTGCAACTTTATAGCACATAGTTGAGGCGCTATTTGTCCACAAATTTCTAGTTGCTGATACAACTTTTTTCTCTGAGTGCGGCTCAAAGAAACTAAGCAAGCCAGTCGATAATCTACGCCAAATTAATCTCACCCAGCTATTAATGCAATCTCGCGCGTCGTACAACGCACGCCGCGCTACGCATTACGCGGGCACGCATAATTGGCGATTCGGAATTAGTGGAATAACACGGCGCAGGTTTATGAACGCGAAATTAATAACACGGGGCGGCGTTTCACTATCGACACGCGAGACGATCTTAACATTCATCCTTACAGGCTGAGACCGCTCATGGGGGATTAAATCGCTAATTACGAATGAAAAGATTTTAACGCCGCCGATGTATCCGGGGCCGAGAATCAATTAATTTAATTACGACGAGGTAGTTCAATTACGGCGCCTCGCGCCTTTGCTCGAGACTTTAGGCTGTCTTCGGCACGTCGAGACACCGCGCGAACTCCTCGAAACTCGCGTTTTAGCGACGTACTCTTCGCGCCGTCATCGTGTGAAAAGCGAACGAAGAAAAAGAGAGGAGACGGGAGAAAGAGGAAGGTGGAACCGACGTCGCCGCATGTATTCGCGCAGGCAAATTTTTCGCGTGACTCATATGAAGACAGCGACGTCGACTGCGACCTTCGGGGTCCTGCCTCGTTCTCCCGTCGAGGAGGGCCGATACGCATGCGAAATTTCATTCACGTAAGTGTCACGTACCGCCTGAACGTTAGCAATAACATTCCGGGAACAGGTCGCGATCGAGACTTCGTTTCGCAAGGTTCGGACGGCGCGGCGGCACGGCTACGTCCGTGGTTTCTTGTTCGACCGAGAGAAGCACGATGAGATATTGAAATAAAGAACAAGTATACTGGATACCGCGGTATCTCTCGGAATTCCCCACTCAGTTTCCATGATAATTTCCTTGAGTAATCTGAACGCGCTTTCTTCTCAATTAAAATATCCGAGACGTTAATAATTCGTTAATTATATAATTTGTAATAAATCGCATTACAAAGTTAATGCAATCAAATAGCGGGAGTTTCGAATTCATTTAAATGTGCATGCGAACGGATATTACATTCCCAGAACTTTTTACTTCAAGATTACCCGAAAGAAAGGGAAAGGGAGAGAAAGGAGAGGAATTCATCCATCTTATCCCTTTGTCACACTTGCGCTTTACAATTGATTATTTTGTTATGGTTGCTTATCTAATTTCATAATGTTATGTTTTATAGCTCATTTGTGTTATGTTTTATTTTTACGTTTGATCGTGTCGCGGCCCTAATCGGGCAGGCTCTCGGCAAAATCCGTCTTCTATTCACATCGGCAAGACGAAGGCGGATTACACGCCGCGTAAGGCGAATCGTCGATACTTAATCATCGTTTACGGCCATTGAGTCGGACAACGGAAGAGCGAAATTACGCTGCGTATCGAAGACGTAATCTTGCGCAAACAGCGCCAAACTTGGATCCCGTCGATTCTCTCGGAGAGCAATCGAATCAAATTAAAGACCGCGCCTGCGAATAGATCGGAGTCGCGGTCGCGGTATTTTATTTCTCACGTTCCTATTTCTCCGAAACTACCGCGTGCAATTCGTAACTTCGGCGATTACAGAGATTCATTGTATTCGCGCCTATCGTAGAGGTAGTAAGTTTATCATCCTGCGATAATCCTTCTTCTTTGTAGAAGAACCTGCGCGGCGATTGTATTTAATGGCGAAAGATAAATAATAATATAATCTTTGTTCGGGGATTTTCAGGACTGAAGAAACCGAATAGCGTGCCTGCAAGGTCACGAGACGTATCCTACGGTCTCGACGACGTATAATATTACCGGGTGGATATAATCTTAAATCGTTAAAATTAATTATCGTGTGCAGAGAGGAAATCGGATACCGTGTAGAAGACCGGACGATACTTCGAAATGCACAATACAGTTGCGTATTTTCACACCTCGCGGATCGCCGCTAAAAAATCGCGCTTTCATATTTTTACCGAATATATCAAATGTTATCTGCATTATCAAAGTAAATAATTCAATTCTTTATTTTTATTTTTGTACATATATTTATAATTGTGTAATATAATTCCAATAAAATAAAGAAGGACTCTCAGTTTAAAACCAATAAATAAAATAAGAAAGAGGCTAATGAGAGTCAGTGCAGTTCTAGGAGCACAAAGTATAGTGTAATTCTTAGAATTTTGCGCTGATGATGGCCCGAATAGGAGCCGAAACATTTGAATATTTATATCTAATTTAATTTGCGAATTCAAATTTATGCATGTAATTTAACTAAGAATTACACAATACTTTGTGCTCCTAGAACTGCACTGACTCACGTTAGCCCCTTTTTTATTTTATTTATTGTAATATAATTGTAATATAATTGTGTAATATATACAGCCATGGACAAAATTATTTGGCACTCTTGTTTTTTGTTTTTTCTATTTAACTATTTCTTCCAATTTACTTAAAAATTGGAAGGAATAGTTAAATGTGTAGGGTGCCTAATAATTTTGTCCATGACTGTATTTATAATTGCAATATAATTGTAATATAATTGTGTAATATATACAGCCATGGACAAAATTATTAGGCACTCTTGTTTTTTCTTTTTTCTATTTAACTATTTCTTCCAATTTACTTAAAAATTGGAAGGAATAGTTAAATGTGTAAGGTTCCTAATAATTTTGTCCATGACTGTATTTATAATTGTAATATAATATTGTAACACGTTTTTGCTCCAGAGTTGAATTTACAAATCATTGGCGATCAAAGAACTGTTCTAAGGATTCGCGCGCAAGATATGTCCACTGATGATATTTCAGAAGATGAAGAATCTGTCCCAGCAACTCGACTCGAATCGTCCGACGAGAACTCGTGCGCGTCGATCATCGCGCGCAGATTGCACTTTCATCGTGAACTCTACCCACGTTGAAATTATGCTCGTGCACTCGCCGACATACCTTCCGTCACGCGGCGCCGCCTTTCCCACAAAGTGGAAAAACGTCCGGATGACATACCAAAGTGGATAATACATCAATGTGGCTGACGCATCCGACGGCGAGAAGTAAGGACGTCCGCAGGATTTTTTCCAGGAGAGGGGGCATGATTCAAAATGTTACTTCCAGTATAAGAATACTTATAATTTGAAATTTATACACCTTTTGGTAGAAAAAGCTTTCTCACTGCGACAAGGTAGGTATATGTCGAAAAAGGTTTTTTGCGTTTTTTTTTTGTTCATCAGGAAAGGCGAACCGTTACAAAGCAAAGGCAAGCGTTGATTAAATAATAAATAAAACTAAAATCTTATTTGATTTTTGATAAACAGGCAATTAAATTCGAGCAATGCAGGCAAAAAATTTGAAAAACTAAAATTCTATTGAAATAAGAAAAAAATATATTTTCCTATCTATGGATTAGGACAGAGATCGGTAAGGTTGGCACAACTTTGCCCTTTCTTTATGTAAAGGGAGAGCAAATGCTTCATTTTTTGCTGATTCCAGGGGGGAAGGGGCAAATGCCCCTCTTGCCCTCCACTCTATGGCCACCCTTGGCGAGAGGGGAGTAAGCTAAACCTGCCCCGGGTTTCCCTTTTCCTTCGAATCGATCGCGTCGTAGGAAAGCGGCCGGAACATTATTACGCCGTCGCTTTGTTCGAAAAACCATTTGTATTCAAAGCAACGTCGTCAATTTCCATGCTGCCAGCGTATACGCGGCGTATTCGCGCGGAGGTGTCCGAACGCCACGAAATTAACGAAGCCCGCAGCGCGATAGGAGCCATTCGGCGGAATTTACGGTAAACGTTGTCGGGAGGCCACGGCGAACGCTTATTTTTTTTTTGCGCGCGCGCGCGAACGGTAATATAGTGGCTACCGCGATATCCGCGGAATATGTAATCGCCGGGGAACGCCGGTGTAATGGAAGATACGACACGGCTTTTACATTCGTACCCCGCGCTCTCGCTACGAAAGCGCGCGCGCGCGATGGAGGATAGGAATTCCTGACGAACCCTTCGTGGAGGAGTAATCCGGAAAGCCGGGTGTGAGACCCCGCGGTTTCAACAAGCCGTTCCGAGTTTAGTAACGCAGATTGCTTTCCGCGTCACGCACAGTCCGCCGATTAATGAGCGAGAAGCGTGCGGACGTGGAGAGTCGCGTGTCGCAATTTTTCTCTCTCTCTCTCTCTTTCTTTTTCTCTCTCTCTTTCTCTCTCTCTCTCTCTCTCTGCGGTCAGAGCGATGCATCCGGGTCAAAGTATCGCGCTCGCCGAGCGCCGCAATTACATTCCGCAACATATTGCGCCGGCTGATTATTATCCGACGAGGAGCCGGCACCGCGAGCGAATTCATTTCGCGCTCCGAATTCCGCGAGGGCAGAGGAGAAATCAATGTTCGGGCGCGATACAATCGCGCGGAATTCGTTCGCGAAAGAGGTAAAAGTCCTGGCCGTTTGGATATACACGGCAGAAATTTCCCACGCAAGGTACGCCGGGTACGGGTTGTACGGCCTGGTGCATTCGGCGAGGGTCGCGCGAGATAAAGGGGGGGGGGGGACGCGCGCGAAGATCCGACCCTCCGCTGCAGCGACGTCCTTTTCGGGGAACCGTAGCCGCAACGGCGCGCGCGCACGCGTCTGGATCATTCAGCAAAGATGCATTTGCATTTCTTAACATGCGCGCGCGTTTTTCGTACCTTCGATCACGGCGAAAGCCGTGTCGAAAATTCATTCACCCCGGGATTCCCCATCGAGAGATTCATCTCCCGAGCTATCGACGCGACTCGAAAGCGCTCGGGAGAACGCCGAGGCCCGCCGACGAGATCGTGACGTCGGTAGATCTTCGTCGAAAGATCCTCGCGAGAGCCGTGTCTATCTAGGTACATACGAGGTCGAGCCTTCACCTCGATCACCCAGTATATACATATGAGACGCGTGTGCGAGAGCGAGACGGGGCGCGAGAGAGAAAGAGCGAGAGAGAGAGAGGACGAGCGGGCGAGAGAAGGCAGAGAGGCTGGGATACGTGGAGCCGTGCAAGACGTGTAAGAGCGAGCGCGACGGGAGGGTCGGGGAAAGATTCGGAGGAGAGCGAGAGCACGACGAGAGGAGAAAGGAGAGTGAAACGAGGGAGAGAGCGAAGGCGCGAGAGATCGGTAAGAGGGGTCATTGGTTGTTCGTTGCACGCTCAACGTATGGGAATCGTTATGGACCAACAGCCGTTGGAATGTGTCCTTTTTTCCTTTTTGTGTCTCCCTCGTATACCTGGCGAACCACTCTCCCTCCGTATAGCGGCGATGGCGGTGGCGGCGGTGGCGGCGGTGAACCTCTTGTGGGCAATCCTGTCGGCCGGCAACCGGAGGAGAATCGAGTTCGATCTGAAGAGAAAGAGAACGAGAGAGAGAGAGAGAGAGAGAGAGAGAGAGAGAACTGTGTAAGCAAACGAGAAGGAGAGAATGGACATGGACGACGTGTTAGAAAGAGAGAGAAACTCAGATCGACCGCCGTAGAGAGGAGAAAAAGAGTATGAGGAGAGATTGGGCTAACGGGGTGGCGAGGGTGTAAGCGGCCGAGGAGCCAGGAGAACCAGAAGGGACAGCCGGCAGAAGGAGAAATAATGGGACTGCGAGATAAAAAAGGCGATCAGGGGGTAAATCGATGATCATCGACGGACGAGCGATAGATCGAGAAGAGAAGAGTCAGCTAACGTAAAAGATTGTGAAAGTTGGAGGGGTCGAGGAAGAGGAAGATGCGTGAAACGAGACATCAAGGATTGGTAGGTAACAGCGAAGAGCCGATGGAAAAACGGAGAGACAAGAAGAGAAAAACGCTACCGACGATTCGTGAGTCGAAGCGGAAGATCCTGAATGAGAAGAATCCCGATTTGGCTGAAACTTTAATGTAATGATTTCACAAATATTTTTTTAATCCTCCACGTAGAGCTTTTCCTTTTTTATATTTTTTTATATTTATAAAAACAAGCGAAACTTTTTATGAAAATTCAAGGTTTTTAATTTAATTGATAGCCATTTATATTTAAAAAACATAAAATGAAAAATCTCAAACGTAAAGGACTGCTTTTTACTGTTATAATTTAATTTTTACTATTATAATATTATAAGAATACTTTTTACTATTACAATACTTATAATATTACTTATACAATTCTTATAATATTATAAGAATACTTTTTACTTTATACTTTTTACTATTATAATATTATAAGAATCTGTTAAATTTTTTAGTCAATCCAACTAGTCATGATGGGTGACAAAGTTCTTATACTTCTAAAATCTCTTATTTTGCAAAATTGGATTTTGGATTTTGGATTTTGCAAATACACACATTTGCATCAATTATATATATCAATCTTATTGTTTCCGAAACGTGTGACTACACCCACTATTTGATCTATAAACTTTAACTCTTTGAGCATAATACACGAAGCATAAAGAATAAGGGATCGAACTTGGGATTCACCAATTATGAATCGCCACTCTCACGCGGAGCCACGTGTCACTTTACAACGCTTTCGAAACAATATGCTCGCCAATTTAAATATTTATTCAGAAAAATATTTAATTATATATATAAAAAATATTTATAAAAAAATATTTATATAAAAAAAATATTTATTCGGAAAAATCAATGCGAAAATTATTATAAATGAATAAATTTTAGGTTTTTTGACGCGGGTTTGGAAGTCTCAAGGAATGCGGTGTGAAGGCGAGAAAGTAGAATACTCTCGAAAGTTCGGTTAAACTGCATTTATTCAACACATCTATTCGCGTCGGTGTCCGCCGGTCGAATCCCTAATTGTTATCCCGCAATCGGTCGCGCGAAGCCTGTCTTTGTCCTTTGAACGCTTTCTAGAAAGGCTTTGAATTTTACTTGGGCAATGTTTCTATTTCGCTTGATTGTCGATGCAGCCCGTGCTAGACTTTAAGTAACATTTATCGATATTCGAATTCGGTGCGTACAACATTGTACATGACAGCATCGGTGCATTGACGAAGAAAAGACATAAATTTAAATAAATGTAGTCTAATAAACTCTGAGAATCGTTACTCTTTGTGTGTTTATCTATGCTAAGCGATCCGTTTAACCTGTTCATGTTCGTCTCTCTGTTTTCGGTTTTTATCGTGTGTACAGTGTGTAGCGGGTACGCGGGTATCTGATTGTGAGTATATGTACGCGTCTCTGGCTAATTCTATGCTGTCGACGCAAAATTCTCGTAATACAGCTAGAGTTGTGGCGATGCAATCGCTTACAAAATATAAATATATAAATATATATTTTTTTAAATAAAAAAAGTTTGATCGCATTCCACAAATAGCTTCTGAAAAAAAATTTCTAAAAAATCTCTTTGTTTTTAACCTGTTTATTCATATATCCTCCTTAAGAGATGTGCAATTTTAAAGGCTATTAAAGATGTATGTCAGACCTTCAAAAATAACAGCATTGCCATAATATTTTGCTAAGATGTTAATAATGTATTTCATTCCTTCATATGAAATTTGAAGTCAATTTACCGTATTGTTTTCAAAAAAATTATTATTATAACAACGTAAAACGTAATATAGACGCCTTACGTCAGATTTTCAAAGATAACAGCATTGCCATAATATTTTGCTAAGATGTTTAATAATGTTTTTCGTCCCTACATATGAAACTTGAAGTCAATTTACCGTATCGTTTTCAAGAAAATTATTATTCTAACTGTCTGTAAGACGTCTATATTACGCCTTACAGACGTTATAATAATAATTTTCTTGAAAACGATACGGTAAATTGACTTTAAATTTCATATGTAGGAACAAAATACATTATTAAACATCTTAGCAAAATATTTTGGCAATGCTGTTACTTTTGAAAGTCTGACATACTATCTTAAGGCCGGTTATGAAATACAGTCTGATAAATTCGAATAATACTATTTGGAGATAGTTAAAAAATATGTCACACTGATATTATATGCTTGTTTCACAATGCATAAAATTTTTCACGGATCTATAATAATTAAAAATTTTATTCCTCCCATAAGAAAACTTAGCAGTATGAGCTTTCGATTGCGAATTCAGTCCTAATAAAATCGATATAGCCAATCCTAAGATTTTGAGCTCTATTCCGCAAAAATATAACAATGTTTCTCGTCAGCAAATTTTGAAATTCAGTTCTTATATACACATGCATACATACAAAGCGAGTTTGTCTCTCATGATGCATTTGCAACGCTCACGTACGTAATGTTAACCTTTTGCGATTATTAAGTTGGATTCGACATAATACATTGCGATATCATATAATTCTTCGAATCTCTATACGCAATTATAATCAGCAAACTATATTTTTGGGATCTCCATAAATTCCATTATAAAAATTCTTTGATTCATGTTAGATCAACTGATTAGATGAAACTGAGGACGAAACTTGATCTTCACTGCACGAAATCGTTTAGACATAAAGGATTAAGATAGTGCGATATAGGTGAAAATCGATACGCAACGAAAATAGGACACTCCTGTGTGTGTGAGCTCTATCCTCCTTTTTAGACAATCATTCTGCTACTGATAATGAGCCACAACTGTCCCTTTTGATATTTCTGTGTTTTGCCTATAATATACAATACAATAATGAAATTTATATGAAAAATATTAAAAAAGAAATATATATTCTTTGTAAAAATAAGACGCATTTATTGCACTAAACACTGTTACACGTTTGCAATATTTATTGATTTTATAAAAAGAAAGAAAATCCCATGAAAAAGACCTTATAAAATAAAAAAATATATACATATATATATAAGATATATAAAATTTCTTCAAAAGTTTACACAACAAAAATGAAAAAACCACCTATCAATTTTAAAAAATGCTCTCCAATCTTTTAAAAAAATATTCCAAAAAACCCATTCCAAAATTATCTATTTTTATATTTATGTTTCATATCCATATCTATGTTATTTCATATCCAAAAATGGATATGAAATGAAAGTAATTAACCAAATACTTGATTATATATTACCAATAACTTATAATTGATGCTAAGTGAGAAATACTTCTTCAAATTTTTCAAGAACAAGATCTATAGTTAGAAAGAGAATTTCTAACAGAATAATCTTTATAATTTGGAGAATATTATGCATATAATAATAAACAAAAAAAAGAAAAGACAAAAATAAGATTTTGATTCATTCAAAAATGTTACTAAAATTATAGTTTTACTGCTGCTACATATATCGGATATTTAATTATTTAATTCTCACTCGCATGGAATTGGCTTAAGACCAAGATGAAACGTAAAACCTTGGCATATTAAGGTCGCATTAAGACGCAATGTCTTACAATCTTACAATATTTCGCAATATGTGAATTATATGATATGTATGTATATCATCGAAAAAAAATCATTCGGGATACATCGGTGCAATATAAAGCTAAACATCTGCGGGACTAAACCGCAGGAGTACCGTCAGGATAGCATGTTCAAAACGTCAGGATAGCATGCACGGTGGATGCGGAGGAGGCGAACGGTGTCCGAGGGCACCGCAAAGAACAAGCTCGAGAACAAGAAGAAGGCTCGCGAAGGCGCTCGACCGCGGGGACGTTCGTCGACGTCGCCGTCTATCGGCACTCGTCGCGGATGAACTTGCGATCGTGGCTCAATTAAAAAAAGACAGAAAAAAAGATCGAACCGATTATCCTCAAAGAGCGACGCAAGAATAAAGCGAAGGACGCCGAAGAGCGGCACCGGGGGACCGGCACGGAACCGGCGAGAAATTGTAAGCGCGAGAGCGAGAGATCGGCGGGAAAAGAAGAGGGAGAAGGAGAGAGAAACGGTGAGTGAGGAAGGAGAGACTTCCGACGCTTCGCTTAAGAACGGATCTACCGGATGATGGAAGGGAAACCCGCACCAGCGGGGTATCCAAGGTGGATCCGAATGGAACCGAGACGGACCGACGAACGGCGAACAGACGGACGGACGACCGGTAGAAAATGTAGGTAGAAGGACAGGGTATGAGACGTGGTTCACCAAGGGAAATGAGGAACCGGTCCTCTCTTTATCTCTCTCTCTCTCTCTCTCTCTCTCTCTCTCCTGCCTGCCTCTCTTCTCTCTTCGCTCTGCCCTCTCTCTTATTCGGCTCGGCGTAGTGCTGCGACGGTTTGACTCGCTGACGTCACAATATGGATTTGAACGGGCCAATCGGCACTCGTAGTCTTGTTCGCCGGTTACATATATGTTGGGGGAATCGCAGAGCCTAAGGATGTATCGATGTAGGGGGATCAAAACGATGGTGGGGCGCAAAAGGTGCGTCGGCTGAGTTGTAGACAGCTCTCAAGCCAGTTGTATAGTGAGTGCGGTAGTTGTCTCATCTGGTATCGTGCCAGGTGTCTTCTCTTTCTTTCTCGGTCTCTATGTGTCCTTGATACGACGGAGACAGTGAAGGACTAAACTTTGGGAAATTCTCCTCCCAGGACAGGTATGGTTCTCCACGCGAGCATTAGCAAACTCGTAGTAATGCGCAGTTTGGAGAACGCGCGGAGGAGACCGCACACTCGGGAGCAGCAGCTTGAAAATCATCGATTTTATTTTGTACTCGAGTAAAGTTCGTGCAAATCGAGTGGGAGTAGTAAGTGTTTTTTGAAATAAATACAAATCTAAACTACAAATTATCGAGTCTCCTTTTTTTTGCATTTCTATGAAAGAGAGAATTTTTTTCAAGATTGCAAAGCAATTAGTTTTCCAAGGTCGAGGAAATATCCTGCGTATGCATTCATAAGATCACTTTGAAACGCAAACGACAAAATAATGTACATATAATTCTAAAAACTTTTGAAATTGCAAGATATAGAAAAGAAATATTCAATTTTGAATACATAGATGAATAGATAGAGAAATGAATCTTTTATTCACTAAACAATTAATACATTTAATGGCTACGTCGATATTAAGAGAAAATGAGGAAATCAAAGAAACATCTTTTTGCTTATAATATCTTACACTGTTAGTAAAAGTATGCATATTATTGAATTGATTATCCAGTTTGTTTGAAAAATTGCATGCTCAGGTGACTATGTATGGAAGGTACCTGCTATATTCTTTTATTAGTTGTTAAATGATTATTAATAGACGAGTTAAATGAAAATTAGAAATAATAAAATATACGACATGTATAATATGGATGACTATACTCTTATCACGCATATCGAATTTTTGTAAAATTGATGTTAAAGAAATCATAATAATTAACTAAGTAAGTTTCATTGCATCACAGCCATGTAGGCCAAAGATTCCAAACTGGTTTAACTACAATTACAATTTTTATACAGAAAAATTTTAAATCATGGTCAGTCTTTATTCTGGAAGATCAGGTTTGTTTTTAAAATTACTTATTATCGTTATATTTGGAGATTTTTATTCTTTAAAAGACGACACAGTATCACAATTTGTGTATCTCTAGTGAATTTTCTACTACTTTACTTTGGGATTAAAATCTCTTGAAGATTTTGTTTGAATCACAGTGAAATATTTTCGCACTCAAAATTCTGAGTGTCGTATATGCGAGATGGCAAGTCCGGGAATCGAACCCAGATCTTTTGCTCGACAGGCAACTGCTCTAACATTGAATTATCTAGCATTCCCAATAATTAGCTTAGAATTGGAAAATTAGGCGACAATAAATTAACAAATTTCCATGGCAGATATGAATTTATCATAATAAATTTATCATGATAAATTCATATCTGTTATAACTACAAGAATCAATCGATACGTTGCGTCGGAAATGATCATAATCTAGCACCAAAAAAAATAACGAGAAAATAGGGACATTAGAAACGATTTCCGCAATTAACAATTTCGCGTTTCTTTGAATGCAACTTTTGCATAAAGTTATTTTCCGTCAAGGACCGTACGACCAACATAGAATCAAACACATTTTAGCATTGCAATTTGAAGCGCTGCGCTGACAATAAATTCGTCCGTAGATAAGAATTCTTTGACTACTTATTTCGATGATTTGAGATAATCAGTAATGCCTGGTAGAAATGCTAAGAACCTTTTTTCAAGATTACGAAGCAGTAAAAGATTAGTCTTACAAACATTTAGCCATTTCTTTTACAAGCCGCTTATCTTGAAAATGAAACAAGACTAATATTCTTCTAATCTTCGTTCTACCTGAGAATTGATATGAACGCACGCGTTTTCCCACCCGCATCGTTTTATGGAAATTCGTAGTGTTTCAGAACTGGACTTACATCATTCTCGATGTAAGCGGCTCACATACCGCGGTCGACACGAGATACATTACTTGAAATAAACAGTTTTGCGAGTACCGAAGCGTGGAATACCTTGATTTCGTGCCTAATAGCTGAGTTTCTTGCCAAGAAACTTTATTTACATTCAAGATTTAGTTGAACAATCGACGTCATATTGAATACGATATTTTAATCGCAATAGTAAGAGAAGAGCCAATAATAAGTTCAGGACTTACTTTCTTCAAATCATCAATTTATAATGTTATATCGTTAGTATTGAGACGAATCTCGAAATCTTCAAAGTTTTTGCGATCGTCGCGAGTCGTTATGTACGAAACGTAATAATATTTTGAAGTATTAAGAAAGGTAGAACACTGTCTCCTTGACCTTTATACAAACAAGCAAGATTACAGTACAGTAGTGCGCTGACAATAGTCGAAGGTTCGTTCGCTATGATCTACTGATGAGAATTAAGAGTGAGCTTAAGACGGATCTTCGCTTAATAAGCAGCGCAGTTCTCTTTGCTAAAATAATCATAATCAAATATAACTTGTCGAAGTTATCAAGTTCTGTACACGATTAATCAGCACAGTATTAACACAAAGATCTTTGTCTTCACGTATTCATAAATCGGTAAATTATGTGCACGATTTAGCATTAAAGCTCATTATTAGGGCCAATTTCACCAACCATGGTTAACTTAACCGGCCGGTTATTCCATTGGAATTGACCAATCGCATTTGTTAATTTTGCTTAACGACAAATGCGATTGGTCAATTCCAATGGAATAACCGACCGGTTAAGTTAACCGTGGTTGGTGAAATTGGCCCTTAGAGTGTACTATTTCCTTCATTTACGTTGTTTCGCCGGTTACTAAGTACACAAAATTATTGCTCCTATATTCTGTAAAATTTTCTTCTGCGTTAGTAGCACTCTTTCGTAAACAAGTATACGCATTATTTATTAATAATTACTTATACGCTGAACTTAAAATTCTCGCTTTATATCTTTTCGCGGGATAATGAAAATTCCACAATGTTTGCATTAAAAATTAGCATCCTTGTTTAAAGAGGATGCGTCAAATAATGACGCAACCAACGTAATCGAACGGAAACGAGATAAGAAATGAGAAAGCACGAGGATATAAGTTCGCGTACCTCGATGCCACAAGACATCAGAGAACTTCTTCAAGGCTGAAACGTCAGGATCGTCAGATTTGGTCGTTTAATTATCTCAGTGAATTCGAATAAATCGTTCATTGCGAGAAGGCAAGGTCGAGGCAATTCTTTTCCACTCGAAAACGAGGTGAACAGGAATAATTTCTAATCTTTTTTTTACTCTTTAGATTCTATTTTTTAAAGAATTTAATATTTTATTTCAATTTTTATTTTCTATATAAAAGCATTATTTCTTCATATTTGTATATTTCAATGCAAATTAGAAGTATCGATTAATAAATTCATATTTAGAGCAAGTTACGAAAGAGAAATAATTTCCGCTTACAAAAGGAATTTGTAAAAGAAACAACAAGTATCCGAGCTCAACGCGGTTATCGGCGAAATAACTTTACTTATTGTTCTAACAAAGAAGTATTGAAGAAATCATCTCCGCTGGTAGAGGATAACGCGAAGTGCGTAATATCGAAACCATTAGTTTCTAATGACGTAATCGATCATGCGAAAGTCAAGGAAGTTTTATTAATCAACCGTTCTCGCGTTATTAATGAGAAATTGGTATTGCGAGAAATCTGCTCATTATCTTAGACAAGGGTTAAACTTTTTTATTATTTACCGCTAGCTACCATTAATGTAACGTACATTATTGCTATTCTGGATTTTCGCAAATATTCCCGCGACGTATTTCTTATGGTTTCTCAATCTTAAATTTGTTAATCTTTTCTGTACGTTTCATTCTCTTTTCTCAAAGACTGATCGTTGGTTCCGCATTCGCATCACCCGTGCGCACATCCTCATCGTCGGCGATTCGCACCGTTTCGCGTGCGAATTTCCGCGGGCCTCTTAGCAACAAGTTACGCACACACACCTGCTGTGGAAAAGCGGAGCCGCGCGAACGTTCTCGTTGCGGTGCAACTCAAGCAAGTCTTCTCCTTGTCGCTCGACGATCTCCATCATATTATTTTCGTCTGCCTCGTGGCTTAAAATCAAGTATAGCTAATTTCGCTTCGAGATCATTGATATTTTGCTTAAGCAGATTTTCTTCTATACAGAGTACGAATGTACGAGAAAATTGCAAATGCGACATGCAAATTCCGAATTTGCAAGAATTTGAGCTCGTAAAATCCTTGCTCGATTATGCGCATTGTTTTCCAAAGTGAGATCCAAGATTTGACATGGAGACCAAAATATGACCCTTCTTGGCTCGTATTTTGGTCTCCGTGTTAAACCTTGGTCTCAATGTCAAATAATTAAGCAACATTCATTGTTTAAATTCGTACGTTAGGAAATCGACGATGAGATTTTCTCGTTTTATTTCGCCACTAATTATGAGTTAATATTTCGCTCGGTTTGATTTTAGTATCTTATTGTCCGAATCTGTACAACCTGTTCACTTTTCGAACAAAATCAGAAAAAAATTGTTCAATCTAGTAATCGAAAAAAATTTGTTTGAATCTGATAATATGTATCTTCTCACAAACAATATGATTATCGAATCCTTATTTTAATATAAATTTTACAAAAATTTGTTATGCACTGCGCATGATAATAGATCTTATGATCCATACATATATATTACATATCTTGTATATTTCATTACTTATAATTTAATTACGTCATCCGATAAAACGAATATAGCAAATATCTTCCACACAGAGCACGCAATTTTTCAAAGAAACTAAATAATCTCCGGTTTATAAATAAAAAAACGCAAAACTTTTATTAACTTTTATTAACGAGGTATCACGAATAAAAGAAAGTTCTGTAAAATTTTCTGTAATATTTATATCGTCCTTCCACCGATTTGGAAGCGAATTCCTGAAGATAAATACGCCTCTTTTACAGAATTCTTAACGTGCGATTTTAAATATCTTATGAACCTTGCGTACTATCTAGAAGTAAGTGCAACACGTTTGCTCACATCGATAAGACACAACCACTAGAGTGATGATAATTCACGACGTCGTATCTCACGTTGGCGCGTTAGAAGAATTCCAGCATCATTGATTATTCGTTTACACCGTGTAACACGCACCACCGGTCCGTGTTGAGGCACACGTGCGTATTATGCACAAATTTGCACGCAACATCAACAACGGACCGTTCTCCGCGGTATCGGCAAAAAGCAACGTCAGATTTCCTCCTTTTGGGTCACGTAATCTTTAAAGCTACGTATATTTCCCACTTCTAAGGCGGTATTCAGTCGGTGCTTATATTTAAGATCTCAAGATGCTATACGGCCATTCATTGGCTGAGCGGAATCTTAAGTCCATCTAAGACTCGACTGAAGACGATCTTAAATATAAGAACCGACTATGAATACCGGTCTTAGATATGTAATTTAATTATCTCACACTTATTGTGCGCGTAGTTTATTTGTAATTGTAACACTCATTTATCTTTCCATTTTTGAAGTGGGTTTTTTGGGCCCTTTTGGCCGGCGATAGCCAGTTCGACACTGGCAAGAAGTCACTTCTGCGTGGCGCGCACGTTCGCCGAACACCGCAACCGGTATTATTGCCGCGCGGAAGCCTATATCGCGTGCGATCTTCATTGCGTCGGCGAACACGTCCGAGATCGGCACGGTAGAGCGAGCGTCCGAGAAGCAAAATGCAAACACGCCGCATCTGCCCGTTCTGCATACGTACGTACGTACGTTCCGCGAATTTTTGTTCAAAGATTGACGTGCGCCGGAAACGGTCAGGCGGATCTAGACCAAAGCCAATTAATGTAAAATTATTTCGAGAACGTCTGCCCTAAAATCCGCGGGCTTTCGGTAATGTCGATTTGAGAAATTTTATGCGTGGTCTACAATAAGAGTAAGCGTAAGAGTAAGAGTAGGAGTAGGAAATAAAATTAATTTAATTCGCTCATGCCCTTACTCCAGCGCCTATGATTGGCTCCCTCTTACTCTTACTTCTTACTCCACGCTTACTTCACGTATTGTAGACGGGGCTTAAGAGTACACTGAAAAAAAATTCTTGGTAAACTTGTGAGATGCATTTAGTAATACTTTCTTTTGAAGTATTTGATTATTATTGCCGATTATAATAATAATAACAAAACATTTTGTAATAATTATAAACATTTGTAATAATTATAAAAGAGCAAATTTTATTTAGTTGAACCAACTAAATTATGTAACACTTATTATACGTTTAGTTGAAACTATTTCACCAAGCCGGTTGGTATTATTATTATAATCGGCAATAATAATCAAATACTTCAAAAGAAAGTATTACTAAATGCATCTCACAAGTTTACCAAGAATTTTTTTTCAGTGTAGAGAAGCGCCAAATTTTAAGTAGAAAATTCTCCCAGTCTGTCTGTCTGGACTTTGCAATGTCTTGTCTAAATTTATATATATATATATATATTTACTGTCGTATAATTAATATATATTCCATCTCTTTAGGACGGTTTTATTTCGTGCGGTTTGAAATATAAAAATATCGCAGCATTCAGCGATAATCCACGTTAAGAGCGTCTTGTCAATTTTATTATCGCTTTACAAAAATATTACAACAAGAATTACAGACAACTTATCGCTATTATCCTCGTCTCGGCTCGATCGATGACGTGTAAATATTTATGCATCGAAAGATTATTTTTTAATCAGTTTCGAGACTCTTCGAATGGCAAATCGTTGACGACAAGAACGCAAATCTATTTCAAATGTGTACGAATTTCAATTATGTTTCATATTTTTGGTGTTTAATGATTGAATAATTGAGAAATAATTTTCCAGCTATTGATAAATATAATTTGGAGTAAAAATTTAATTTCTCAGAGAAGAATTTTGGAATTTAAACTCCAATTTAATTAATTTAAATTATTATTTATATATCACACACATGTGCAATTAATTTAAAAATTTGATTTTATTAACTTTAAAAGAATGTGCAAATTTGGATATAAAATTGAATTAAATTTCACGGTTTTTAGAAAAATTCATGTATTATCCAGTTAGTTTATAACTTTTCATTTAAAAACAATCTTATCTAATAATATATTTAAATAAAATATTGAAGGATAAAGATTTGAAAAATAATGTTAAATATATTTATCTTTCAAAATGTCATTGTTATAGGAAGAACTGGATATAATTTTCGTGGAATTATTTTTCTCGGGTATACACTTAAACGCGTTTCTTGCTTTTCTTTCTTGCATCGCGCACACGGGTCCGCGGGGCAGGGAAATTAAATCGAGAGCTTGATAAGCGTAGTCGCAGTGATAATGATAGTCCCTGCGTAGCGAAGCGGCGGCTATCTCGAGCATTCGCGCAGCTGTGTTTGCGTTAACGATTGAAAATCGCATTGAAAAATCGGGCTCGTTAGAATTCGAATTTATCGGCTGTCGCGAAACAGAGGGTGCCAGCGATCATCGGAGCCTCGATCGAGGAAACTTGCGATTTTTCGGATACTTCGTCGCGCGAAACGGCTGGGTTGTTACGAAACGCTTACGCGAATTCAGCGAGATAACAGGTACGGTCAACAGGCCGTATCGCCCGGAGACTTTGTAACTGCTGAACCAAACGATGAAGCCGCTAATTAGATCGGCAAAGCCGACGTCATTGCGAGGACTCTGAGCCGTCTCGAGCTGAAAAGTAATTGCGGGGGGGGGGGCGAAATCACGCGGGGGAAATCACGTACCGAAATCAAATTATAGAAACAAACGCGCTAAAACATTAGGCAACATTATATATTTATACTTTCGATACACGGTATCTCATGACTTTTTATTTTACCGTTAGGATTTTATTTTGAAACGTGTTCAGGTGATAAAGAGATTGTTTATGACACCGAGCGCGAACGATATTTATTTATACGAAGCTTACATATAATTTACGTAAAATATATAAATATATTTATAAGAGTGACTCACAGGTATTTTATACGAAGTTTTAATAATCGATCTATCTTTTTGCATCTTTTTACATCATTAACATATGGTAATCGTATCGCATAAATAATACAGGTTAAAAAATTTTAATTTGGCATTTAATGCGTTTCAAAAACTTTCCGGTTTTTCAGCCGTCTCGGGGAAGCGTTGCCTCCGACGTAATTCCTCCGCGACGTTGACGCATACGTGAACTTTTTTATCTAATTCGGCCACACGATATCGTCGATATCAAAGATTAAAGCTTCCAGTTTAAAGAATCACTCGTCGCGACGCCAGTGGGGCTCGTCCATCGGGAAAGAAATTCTGAAGTCTTCATTACCGATAAATCGAAAAGTTTGTCCTTGAATTACTCGGATCGACGCGCATAGATCGCATATGAAATTTCAACGCGACGTTCGCTCGGCCGTTCATTGATCTCGCAAACAACTCCTTATCAGCGAACACGCGTGTCTCGGCGCGTGTGCCACTGCCACTGTTGTCAGTGTCGTGAAAATATTCTCGGAAGGTGCGATGAGATAGGCGACGAATAGTCGAGTTGCAACAACGGTGGGCGGACGAGCGCGAAAAATCGAAGGCCGCGATCGGTTCGTGGCCGGCTTATCACAGACAGATACGTTGCCCGCCGTATGTTTCACCGTAGCCGCGCGCTACGGCCGATTTCGCGGACTCGGATAAGAGGATCCACGATGGAATCGAAAACCGCATTCGGGCCGCGGAAAGGGGGAGGACCGCCGAAAATCGTCGAATTTATTCGCGTCCCGAGATCCGCGTCCGAGAGAGTGTCGTTCCGCCGCGACCGGCGCGGCGCGGCGTCGGAATCGTCCTTGACATTTTGCGCGTTGTGATTGTGTGATAATGAAATTAAGCTGTTCTCAACCGAGTGCAAAGTGCCCGCCGTAGCCGAACGGACGGTCGGATGAATCTCGTTGGAGATACCTTGCGCGGGCACCGTGTCACTGAACCTGACCTGACACGTGTACAGTTCCGCGGCTGCTGCAGTAGGCAACAGTTTACGGTGTCAACATAATTTTTCCTAGTTGATTTTCGAGACCATGGCCGGTATTCATAGTCGGTTCTTATATTGAAGATCGTCTTAAGTTGAGCTTCGGGTGATCTTAACAGAGGTGGCCAAACTTATTGTTAGAAGCACCAAGATCTACTTTCAGCTTCCTCACTCTATCGATCTACTGTTCCCTGTCGCAGTGATCTATATGTGAAATAAGCATGTTTATTTCGTGTGTTTGTGTTGCGATCGGCCATAAAACAGCAATAATTAAATTAATTATGGTTACATTGCAATTACAACTGTTGTATTGTGAATTTCACGTTGCCACGTGATCGACCGCCCGAGTGTCGATCGCGATCGACCGTTTGGCCACCTCTGGTCTTAAGATTCCGCTCAGCCAATGAAATAGCCGTAAAGCATCTTGAGATCGTGCTTAAGTTCTTAAATATAAGAACCGGCTATGAATACCGTCCTACCTTTCCTTCATTCATGTTACATTGTTATATTGCAATTGTGAAAGCGTAGGTCTACCCCGCGTGATCGCGCTTTCACGTTTTCGCCCATTTTCGTCGCCAGGCACGTCGAGATTATGTGTAATATCGCGGTGTGATAAGAGCGTTCGTTAACGCGGAACGATAACCGGCCGTCTCTTCTTGCGGCGCGGCGTATAATTTATTTAAAAAAAAAAAAGAGGCGCTGCGAACGACTTCGTGATAAAGCGGCGACCGGCTCCGGTTTCTTTTTGAAAGCAGAGATTTATTTTAAGAGCAGAAAGTTCTGCCGGCCGGCCGGAGGGAGACGGGGCGAGATAAAGATCGAGGGAAAGAGAAAAAGAGAAAGGGAGAGAAAGAAGGAGAGATGGTGAAGCAAGGGAGCGGTTTGAAAATAAAATCGAATCGAGACACGCGGGCGATATGGCAAGATCATAACTTTCTCCGAACGGTTCTGCGAGGTTCTTACGAAACTTCGTACCGGTCTGCACGCGCTGCCGGCTCGGCTCCCCGAATGAAAAGTGCGCGAGCCTTTTAATATCGGCAACGTGCGTAACGGAAAGAGCATGCGGATAATATCTCCGTGCCGCGGAGAGAATAAAGGAGCCGATATATCGCGATAGAGTTTCGCGAGCGGACGTTACGCGCGCGCGTAATATCGCGCATAAATCGCGATAGCCCGCTATTTGTATTATAATTGCGCCGCGCAACACGTGGCCGCGGATCGTCCGTTTAAGTGATAAACGTTGGAAATGAAACGGCGGATCGAATCGGTGCCACGGCGTGTACACCGCGATCCTTGATCCTCGCGTAGAGATTACGACGGCGATCCCGCGTCCATATAAAACGCGGAAAAACACGCGCGAGTCTTACTCATGTCGTTCCGCGAATCGTATTAATCGCCGGCGTGGAGAGAACACGAGGATTCTCGTTAAATCGAAATCCGCGAGGTGTTTCGGTGACGTGTCGGCGCGGCCGAGCGAGCGATTATGACGTAACGGAGCGCGTAATGCGGTCTAGCGCGTTGCGCAATAACGATATCTTCCATTGACGTTAAATGAATAACGCGCTAAATGCCGTTTAATCGGATAGTCTGAGGATTGTCTAAAAGAGATTATGGCACGTATTATGAATTTATTCGCAAACGATTCCGTTTGGAATAATAGCCACTTGTTCTAGGCTTGTCTTTGTCGTTTCCTTGTAGTTTTCCTACACGGAGAAAATTTTATATTAAAAATTACTATGTATGGCAGTAGCCGTGGACTATTCTGCTGGAATTATAAAATTTTTTACTATGTTTTAATTTTTCTAAATTGCCAGTAAGTAATAAACATATGTAATAAATTGTAAGTCGACCTAACTGGCAAGAGATGGTATTCTATTAATTACTACGTATCAACCATACGGATTGTGGTCCTCTACGTGTAACAAATTTAATATTAATAAATGCTAAAGCATCTATTACATTCTCCCCCTCCCCCAACACCCTCCCATCACGAAAACTGTTAGAAAATTTATTGCGAATTACCTCATCCTGGCTGAGGTAATATTTTTCGCAATAAATTTTCTAACAGTTTTCGTGATAGGAGAGTGTTGGGGGGAGAATATAATAGATGCTTTAGCATTTATTAATATTAAATTTGTTACACATAGAGGACCACAATCCGTATGGTTGATACGTAATAATTAATAGAATACCATCTCTTGCCAGTTAGGTCGACTTACAATTTATTACATATGTTTTTACTATGTTTTCACAAAAGAGTTTAATAATTATTAATATAATAACATAGTAAAAATTTTTATAATTCCAGCAATGGTTCACGGCTACTGCCATACATAGTAATTTTTAATATAACATTTTTTCCGGGTATCTTTGTCCTATGTTTTTCGGAATCATTCCGAACGAAATCGTTTCCGAATAAATTCATAATACGTGCTCTGAGCACGATCGACAATAAGGATAATAATAATAATACAGGATCGACAATAATTGTGGCGTTATGCCGATACGTTTCCACCGGGCGGATATTGAATCGAGCATCAACGAGTCGCTTTCATCGCGCGTAACGTTCTTTTCTTTCCTTCTTTCTTCATTTTTTTTTTATCAGCGGTCTCACGCCGAGAAAAGGCCGGTTCTCCCGGGCACGAGTGCCTTTTACAAGAGTTTTCAGGTGTATGTGTTTAGTCATCGGGACATTATATATGTATCCGCGCGGGCCCAAGTTACGCGACTTTCACTCTGAAATGTCAACTGCTGTTTCACTTTTCAGCTCCCCCACCGGCGCGCGTATCGATCAATCCGATTACGCACAACAAAGGGACGACTGTTGCGAAGCGATTTACGATTTCTCTCCGTATCTGTTTCAGGTGGCAGATACGATGGCCGCGCGCGAGTCTACGAAGCGGCCGGAGGAAAGCGGAGAGACCGACGCGATCCCGCGACCGGGAAAGGAGAAACTCTCGGCCCGGCTCTCGCGTCTTGTACACGATTTATATTGATATTCTTATCCCGTGATATTATCCAAAAATTATCGGAGAAAGGAAACGAAATGCGAAGTACTTCTTATACACGGAGAAAATTTTATATTAAAAATTACTATGTATGGCAGTAGCCGTGGACCATTGCTGGAATTGTAAAAATTTTTACTATGGTTTTCACTAATGAGTTTAATAATTATTAATATAACATAGTAAAAATTTTTATAATTCCACACGGAAAGAACGGTTTTGCTGAAGTATCTAAAAATTTTGCCAGATACAGATCTGAAAATAATTATGTTGGACCATCCAAAATTATTATGTAGGACGCTCAAGCATAGTGACAATGCTGCAAAAAGTTTTGATATCCTAGCAAACAGCTTGAGCGTCCTACATAATTATTTTGGATAATTAAACATAATTATTTTCTGAATTAACTAAATTTTTAGATACTTCAGCCAAAACCATTCTTTCCGTGCAGCAATGGCTACTGCCATACATAGTAATTTTTAATATAAAATTTTCTCCGTGTAGCATATCAGGGCATTTATTATGTACCTTTTTGTGATTTCGATCGGGTTTCCGATCCATGAGTTTTCGATCGCGATTTCGTTCGTGTCTTTGAGTCATTATGGATGCATGGTCGAAACACGAACGGAATCAGTTTAATATCGATTTAATGTAATTAAGCATAAAGGTCAATAAATAATTAAATGCTAATTTATTATAAATTTTCGTTTAATAAATACGTTTCGTACTAATTAAATACAAGTGTGATATGTAATTAAATTTTAATTTATTCATGCAATAACTTCAGATGTCTAAAATTATTGCGTCTATCAATATTCCGATTGAAATTGATTTTTCACTCGCTCGCGAGATGTCGAAAACTTTCCGATCCTTTCGTATAAAATTCAGATATTATGAAACTATTTGGAAACGATTCCGTTGGGAATAATAGTCACTTGTCTTATACTTGTCCTTGTCCTTCGTTTTTCGAAATCATTTCAAATGGAATCGTTTTCAAACATATAGATTCATAATATGTACCCAGATGTCTGTAATAACATAAGTGATCAACGAGATTATTCCGATCGGAAACGTTTCCAAATAGATCTATAATAGATGCCCTGAAAACCATTCTACAGTAATATTTGTATCGCAAATTATATTTAAATTTTTTTACTTCACAGCATTATCTGAAAATCTCCATCGTTTCGATCGTTTCATTTTATAGGGACGCAAGGGAATTCAGCGGAATACATAAAGTCTGAAGATACATTAACAATCGGACTTCTACTGGCGTGTCTCTCTTATCCCAGTGAGAAATGATTAATCGAATCGACATCGATTTGACATCGATGCGTCGATGAATGATCGATGTCAGTACTGGTTCGAAAATGACAAAAATATCAGCCAAGATTTGACATCGATCATTCATCGACATCGATTCGACTAATCAGTTCTCACTGGGATCGGAGGATCGAGTCGTCGCGACTGGAGATCTCGCGTTGTGCTCAAGAGGATCTTGGCGTGGACATTCTCTTTGGTTATCTAGCTGTATGAGTTTTATTCGACATCATAAAGCTAGGTTACCGGAGTTAAGCTCCTCGCCATATCAACTGCAGCGATCTTCCCCTTATGCGTTTCTACGCTTCAGCGAAAATAAAACGCCAAGACCCCGAATACTGTTACACCTGACGTGTCGTGGACGTCGTCGCGGACGCATCGACCTATCGAGGAAACAAAGGCGCAGCCGGGGAAGGAAAAAAAAAGGAAGATTTAAGTTTGCGATAAGCGTTAACATTTTCAGCAGCAATGTGATTCGATGGTAATTTGTATGTTGAGATAATCACGGTTGCGCGAAGGCGCCGGTGTGTTGCGCGCCGATTCTTTCGCGTTGAATAAAGCGTCCCCGAAATCGTTCCTCTCCCACGTTCTCGAATAGGAAGGACCTATTGTCGACCGCGGGCAATTCACAGCCCAGTTGGACCCTTTACAATGGGCCGAGTGTTCTGGTACCCGGGCAAACACGGATCCATAAAGAGGTAAGCGACACTCGCCTGGTCCCGCGATCGCGCGGAACAGGCGAATGCGAATGTCGTCTAGCTGTTGTACGGCTCTCTGTATTCCCCTCGTGCTCTCGCGAAACTACGAGCCGGGCATTTGTAATTGTTGTTAGTGCCGGTTGCTCGTGACTGGCCTGTCGAGAGGAGGAGGAGGAGGAGGAGGAGGAGGAAAAGGAGGAGGACTTTTCAGAGACGCGCGTTATTTCGCACCTACATCACGCGGTCATCACGCGGCTGAAGACAATTTCTGCAGTTACGATAATCGCTTTGGAGAAAGTCACGATATCGCGTCGGAACCGTCGCGAATGGGACGGGATGTCCCAATTTCGAATCTTTCAAGACTTAAAATGAATCCGGTGGCCGCTGTCGATATATTCTGGCTAGAGGAAGATTTTAAATTCGTCGAACGATCCGCGATTAAAATTCAACGGCGAACGGAGTGGTCTGTACAAAGCTGAAATTTTCAGACTCTTTCCAATGTTGCTCCAAGAGTCAAGTTTTATCTTCGAAACAATTTTATTAGATTCAAAATTATCCTAAAAATTAAATTTACTCGTGTATATCAAGTAACTGCGAATATATCATTGTTAATATTATTTCTGTTGTTATATTGCCTATTGTATTTTTATTGCAGATGTAAATGCGATTTCTATGGCAGTCTCATAATAGACAGCTGATGATTTATTTCAACGCCGTTCAACTTTGTGCAGAAGTGCAAAGATTCATGTACAGCATTAACGCAACGAACGCACAACTCGAGAAAGGAACGAGTTGTTTCATTAAACACACGCTGTGCCTATGAAACGTTACATTTTAAGTGTGTGCCGACACGGTGCGTGACGACGATGGTTCCCACAATAAAGAAGCCAGGATATGTTTACCAATTATACATATGTATATGCGACCACAGGAACGAACACGTCCGGCGTGATATTGCAGGAAAAACTACTGGCTTTGTTTAAATTGTACATAGAAATTGAAACAATACCGTGAAAACCTTTTGATTCTCTGTAAAATATAGAATGTCCAAAGGCGCAACCAAATTTTTCCTCTTTCTTACCACACTTATTTTTACAAACACTTGTGATAATTATGCTGATAATTATTCGCTCTAGAAAAGTATTTTGTTAAGTATTTTAAAATTACTCTAGAAAAGTATTTTGTATATTAATTCTGTAATCCATTTATAATGAACTAAAATATATGAGTTCCATTTTTTCTTTCTTTCTCGAAATAGAATTAAAACTCTGCACAGAGAGATCTGGCAGATTAAAATGAAGAATTAATTGCGGCAATTATAAATATTAACAATTAAATATCTTTGTATGTTTAATTTATATATATATATATATATTCGGAGATTTTCTTTATTTTCGTACATTCTGAAAATTTTTTGAGAAGCCAAGTTTGATAAATAATTACAATAAACATTTATAAGCATTGATAACCTTGCATCAAAGAATAATTATTTACATAAGTAAAAATATGAAATTCTCTGCCTCTTCTTCTACTGTACCAGTGAAAAAATTTCGAATATTGTACCAACTACAGAGGGCAGCATATTACAATTGCTGCAAGAAAAATTTGCCGATCAAATTTTCTTATTTAAAAAACTGTTTCGCTCTAAAAAAAATCCACGATTGTTGGTTCATTTATAATAAATACGTAATTATTGTAATCATTAATAGACGATTTTTGGCGTGACTCTGGTATAAGCAACCAAAGTGTACCAAACTGCACCAGCACCAATAGCAACCACCGATAGCAACTTTGGTATATATACCAAACGATCGCCAAAAATCACCTATTATCGTTATTCTTTTTTCACGAGTTTTCACAAACTTGAAATAGAAGTGAAATTCAGTAAAATTCGGTGCAAACAATTTTCTCCTTTCGCTGTTGGATTAATTTAAGTGATTTATTAAGAACGATTCATTTATGTATTTTTCATATTTGACACGAGATGTTACCACGTCTAATCATCGTACATCATCATATATATTCTTGTAATTAAAGAATGAGAAATGTCGCAAAGATATGCATTATTCGTCATCATTTAATAATCAATATTAATTTTCGTGTCGACGTAATTAAGAAATGACTAAGTTCATTTGAATCGTAATCACTACGACTGTCTCTTTCTTTTTCATTTTCCGCAAGGTCGAAAATAAAAAAGATCGATCCATCTATAGGAAGCAAAATAAAAAATCACGCGTTTTCGGGACTGCAATACTGTTCCGAGTCGGAAGTATCATTGTCAGCAAAATGATACACGATATACGATTATCGAATAATTGTTGGAACGGCGAACGGATTCGTTGTCTCATGTCAACAAAACAGATGTAAATAGTGTAATAATATGCTCGCAAGTAAAATTGTTATTGGAAGTATTGGAACGAGAGAGCAAGTAAGAAAATTTTAAAGATTTAAAATTTGTATATATACATTAATATATATTTTTTTTTACATATATACGTATAAAGAGAACGTGCGTCGCTCAATCTCAGGCCACGAACAATCTGTATTCTCCGAGCGAATCGACAACACATCACGAAGTAAATCAACGCCAAATAGAACGCGAAGTCCTGCCAATAATTGCGAAGGTACGATATCTCTTTTTTCTTTAATATACAACGACAGAGAGTTATTTTTATTGATTTTGTTAATTTTTGAGTCTTTATTTGTAATAAAATAGTTATCCGTTATCTGCACCAAATCGATTAATCGTAAACGTACAGGACCTTTTTTATACAGAGACATCAATCCTTCTTATCCTATAAAACGCCAGTCCAACGTAAACGTAAAAAATTGTCTTTATATAGCAAATCTAAATTTCCGACAGCTTAAAATTAATATCACAATTAACACAAATATAATACAGCTAACACAAAAAGAACCACGAAATAACATTTCAAAAACATAATATAAAACAATAAATACAATAAATATAAATAACAGATGGCAGACTGTTTTTGATGATCCAGGGTCCTAAAGATTAAAATTTATTGTCTTTTCGTTAGATCCGCCGCTTTTTTGTTACAATGGGTATGCACGTATAGTTACTTACAAAATTAAACGAATTTTAGAAAATTCATAAATTATTTGAATACAACAGAAGAGAGAGAAAAAAATAGACGAATATAAAAATAAACGTTTATAACTCTCTTGCATGATAGCAGTTAAAATAATATACTTCCCTTTATAAGATAATGTTTTCAAACACTTTTACAAAAAGATCGATTTCGTAAGTTAATTATAAATCTTGCGCACGTTGTAATCGAATCAAACCACGTGTTTCATTTCATCATACAGCCATAACTTGAGCGCTTCTGCAATCCTTCTTTTCCATATTCTTCTCATATTCTTTGCATAAAATTATTATATTTTTGACATAAAGGATCCTGATAGCTAAAAATTTTATTTATTAGAGGTATTTTTGAAGGTCGATTTTTATGATACTGTTATGGAGAAAACTCTATAATATCTTATATCTCTATATCTTGTAACTTTCACATATATAGCCCAGCAAACCTAGATATAACATACACGTAAATATGTACGAGTTACATCTATGTTATATGGCAGTTATATTCGGTGTTTGCTGGTAGACTAATGTCATCCGTGATAATGTTACATAGAAACATTAATAAATTAATAAAAAGAAAGAGATATTTAGCAATCTGTTATATTTGTTAATCTGAAAATTTTGCTTCGTAAATAAATTTTCTTTTATCAAATTTGCAAATATAATTTACATTAGCATTTATGTAATTATAAAATAAATTGGCGGAAATGTGAACATTATTTATCTATCTGTGCAATTTTTCTCTTATTATTGATAAGTCATATTTAATCATAATAAAGTAAGACTATACACAATAATAACTAATATCCAAAATTTTGCCC
>NJRP01000024.1:63971-89272 GCA_003063835.1 Aphaenogaster floridana
TTTATTAACATTAAAATTAATATTTTATTAATCATTACTAATTATTAATGTAATATTACGCGAAATAGAAACGAAAATCCAATGTCAACGAAGTGAAGTAATACAAAGATTCTATTTTCTAATTATTCTTTTCATAATTTCATTTTAATAATTCTGTTTTAGTAATTTCTGTTTTATCATTATAATCTACTCTATTTTTAAGTAAAACTTTTTTTTTTATATGCAATTGCATACCTAACATAGGAATATCAACCAATATTATTTGCAGAACAATAAATTAATAGGAATATAAATAAAGACTGAACCTAAGATTGGAATTTAAGACTAAATATAAACCTATATATATGATTAAATGTCAAAAATACAGTAGAACATAAAGTACATATAAGAGAATTTCTTTTAAATCCTGAGTCATAATATCCTTTTTCTATCATTTACATTTTACTACATCCAAAAATTTATTCGGCTAAAACTACAATAAATTTTCTCCTATAAGAACAAAGCGCAGAATGGAGTTCAGAAACATTCATATATCTTCAAGATTTCTCTAAAGAAATCTCGATTTAGGGATTCAGTCGCGTGACAGAATTTTTACGTAATTCTACTATTTTCGTGAAGAAACGTAAAAGTGCCATTAGCGCAAGGCGCTTTTGTCTCAGGGCCATGGAACACAGAAAAACGTAAGCAGTAAGACATAAGCAGCAAGTAAATCGACTAATCGCAATCAAGTAGTAAGGTAATTACGTAAGCAGTAGCAAATCAAAAATGTTGATTTCCTTAGGACCATGACACACAAAAAAACGTACGCATTTCATTATCTAAATTTTTTAAACGAATGTAACAAAATTAATTTCTTTTAATTTGGAAGAGGGGGTTTAACCCCAACCCCTCCCCCTCCCCAGGATCCACCCCTGATGTAAATAGTGTAATAATATGCTCGCAAGTCAAATTGTTGTTAGAAGTATCGGAACGAGAGAACAGGTAAGACCGTTTTAAAATTTTCGAAAACATTCTTTGTGTAATATATATGTATATACATATATATATATATATATTTAATATTATGTATATATACATTAATATATATATTTTTTACATATATACATATAAAGAGGACGTGCGTCGCTCAATCTCAGGCCACGAACAAAATCTGTGTTCTCCGAGCGAATCGACAACACATCACGAAGTAAATCAACGCCAAATAGAACGCGAAGTCCTGCCAATAATTGCGAAGGTACGATATCTTTTTTTTCTTTAATATACAAAGAGAGTTATTTTTAATGATTTTGTTAATTTTTGACTCTTTATCTGTAATAAAATAGTTATCCGTTATCTGCGCCAAATCGATTAATCGTAAATGTACAGGACCTTTTTTAAATATACAGAGACATTTATCCTTCTTATCCTATAAAACCCCAGTCCAACGTAAACGTAAAAAATTGTCTTAGCAAATCTAAATTACCGACGACTTAAAATTAATATCACAATTAACACAAATATAATACAGTTAACACAAAAAGAACCACGAAATAACATTTCAAAAACATAATATAAAACAATAAATACAATAAATATAAATAATAGATGGCAGACGGTTTTTGATGATCCAACGTCCTAAAGATTAAAATTTATTGTCATTTCGTTAGATCCACCGCTTTTTTGTTACAATGGGTATGCACGTATAGTTACTTATAAAATTAAACGAATTTTAGAAAATTCATAAATTATTTGGATACAACAGAAGAGAGAGAAAAAAATAGACGAATATAAAAATAAACGTTTATAACTCTCTTGCATGTTAGCAGTTAGAATAATATACTTCCCTTTATAAGATAATGTTTTCAAACACTTTTACAAAAAGATCGATTTCGTAAGTTAATTATAAGTCTTGCGCACGTTGTAATCGAATCAAACCACGTGTTTCATTTTATCATACAGCCATAACTTGAGCGCTTCTGCAATCTTTTCCATATTCTTCTCATATTCTTTGCATAAAATTATTATATTTTTGACATAAAGGATCCTGATAGCTAAAAATTTTATTTATTAGAGGTATTTTTGAAGGTCGATTTTTATGATACTGTTATGGAGAAAACTCTATAATATCTTATATCTCTATATCTTGTAACTTTCACATATATAGCCCAGCAAACCTAGATATAACATACACGTAAATATGTACGAGTTACATCTATGTTATATGGCAGTTATATTCGGTGTTTGCTGGTAGACTAATGTCATCCGTGATAATGTTACATAGAAACATTAATAAATTAATAAAAAGAAAGAGATATTTAGCAATCTGTTATATTTGTTAATCAGAAAATTTTGCTTCGTAAATAAATTTTCTTTTATCAAATTTGCAAATATAATTTACATTAGCATTTATGTAATTATAAAATAAATTGGCGGAAATGTGAACATTATTTATCTATCTGTGCAATTTTTCTCTTATTATTGATAAGTCATATTTAATCATAATAAAGTAAGACTATACACAATAATAACTAATATCCAAAATTTTGCCCCGCTTTATATTATTTTGTTCTTCATTGTTTAGCGTCCAACACGAATGGTTCATCGATATGCTTTCATCCAAATTCTATATATACTAATAAAATAGCGTTTAATATCCATATCTAATAATTGTTTCTAATAAATTTATGTTAAAAATTAATTTTTTAGATATTTCAAGAAATAGAAATGGAAGATAATGTCGTCGAGACGTTCCAAATAGACGTTTCAATTGCTCAGCTTACATTATGGATCCTCAACCATATCTACCCGCATAAGGAAGTCTTCCTTCGAGAATTAATTTCAAACTCCATCGATGCTTTGGACAAAGTCTGTTGTGACCCTTGCATTAATATATATAACAGAAAAGAGTTGTGCATAAAGATCGTTCTAAACAAGAACAATCGTACTCTGACCATCTTCGATAATGGTATTGGTATGAGCAAAACTGAAATGATTAGGAATTTTGGAGTAATCACAAAATCTGAAACTTACACAAAGCTTATGAGTAGAAAATCTATCGGTCAATTTGGCATAGGTTTCTACTCCGTATATCTTGTAGCTGATAAAGTAACTGTTACATCCAAGTGTCACAATGACGATCAATATCTGTGGGAATCCAACTCGGATCAATTTTACCTCGAATCAATTTTCAATATCAGATGTGATCGCAGTGAGTCATTAGGACATGGTACAAAAATTGTTCTTCACATTAAAGACGACCACTCTGAGTATTTAAAAAAAAGCAATATCGAGGAAATCATCAAGAAGTATTTTCAATTCAGTAAATACCCGATCAGTGTATTCGGGCAGGAAGAATATGAGAAAAAACTAAACGAAGATGAGACTAAAAAGCAGGAAGAGATGAAGAAAAAAATGAAAAAAAGATCTATCGACACGAATTCCGAACAATACAATATACACAATACGATAGAGCCTATCTTTACCAAAGATACCGATAAAATTACTCAGAAGGAATATCATGAATTTTGCAAGTTAATTTGGAAAACAGATAGGAAAATAGAAGAAATCTTACATAGTATGACGCATTTCTCCGTGAAGAATCCATTCACATTCAAGGCTCTGCTCTATATTCCTGTGGGCATGTTCTATCATAAGAAAGAGAAAGATACGAAGAAAAAGAATGACATAAAATTGTACGTTAAGCGTGTTTTCATTATGGAAAACTGCGAAGAATTAATACCAAACTACTTGAATTTCGTACAGGGTATAGTTTACAGCGACGATCTCCCCCTCAATATCTCTCGTGACAGGGTGCAACGTAGTAAAATCTTGAATTTCATCCGGGACAATATCGAAATGAACTGCTTGAAGTACTTCGATCGTATGGCAATTAACAACGAAATCTACAAGGACTTCTTCAAAGAATTTGGCAAGAACATCAAACTGGGTATTTACGAGGACAGCGTAAATCACGATAAACTGACACAGCTTTTGAGATATCACACTTCTGTATCCGGTAACGAGGCGTGTTCGTTGAAGGATTATGTCGGTAGGATGAAGAAAAATCAAAGATACATTTACTTCATCACTGGCGAGAGTATAAAGCAAATAGAGAATAGCGTGTTCCTCGAAGCGTTTAAGATGCGTGATATCGAAGTGATTTACATGACTGATCCCATAGATGAATTCATAGCGCAAAAGATAAAGAGCTTCGATAAAAAGCCTTTGATATCTGTTGCCAGCGATTTGGTGCTTCCTGGAGATGATAATTCTAACGAAAAGGAGTATTGCGACAAATTCTATAAGTTGTGCGAAATTATATACGTCATCCTGAAAGATCAAGAACCTATGGAAATCAATGTTTCCAACAGATTGGTTAAATCACCTTGTTGCGTCATGTTTTTGAGAAATGGCTGGACCGCCAACATGGAGAGGATAGCTAAAACACAAAGCCTACACGACATACCTATTTTAACGATTATTAACTCGAAAAAGCAATTCAAAAATATTGACTCAATAAAGCAATTCAAGATCAATCTTGATCATGCCATCTTCCAGCATTTTTTGACAAAAGTTGACGACGACTATTTCAACGACGCAGCCATCAAGAATATCATAATTCTACTGTACGAAACTGCCCTTATTTCGTCCGGCTTTACCTTGAAAAGACTCGACTTATACGCCACTAGAATTTACCAGATGATCCAAAACCGTCTCGACATAAAGTAATAATACAAAAGTAGAAAGCCGCGGACATGGTGTTTGTAGAATAATAATTTACAGGACGACCGAATAATGGAGAAAATGGATTAAACTTTGTACATGACACGATGTTATATTGCTATAGCATTATAAGTATTAGGAAACTGTGACATATGGACCGCGTTTTATGTCGTTTGCATTTATCGCAAATTAAAGCTATGGCTAGAATATGCGCTAGAATATAATCCGTAGTTCGAGATTCACAGTTCGTTATTCATGTGAGATTCGTGAATCGTGTGGGAAGAGCTGGATTCGACGAGTTTGCATTCGTTGTGTATGTACTATTCGGCAATTTTGATTCGCCGGCGAAGCGGCTTTTTGACGAGGGTACGAATTACTATGAATCAGTCAGTTTGTTAATTCGCGTAAACACGGAGAAAATTTTATATTAAAAATTACTATGTATAACAGTAGCAGTGGATCATTATAAAAATTTTTACTATGTTTTTCACTAATGAGTTTAATAATTATTAATATAACATAGTAAAAATTTTTATAATTCCAGCAATAGTCCACGGCTACTGCCATACATAGTAATTTTTAATATAAAATTTTCTCCGTGTAGAACTACATTATATAAATAATTATATAAATAATGAGCTACGAATCGCTAAGAATTATGGAAGGGCCATACTGAAAAGCAACGAATTTCTGTGAATTTATTGCGAATCACGAATGACGACTCATAAATCACGACTCGCGCATAGTCTGGCTAGCTTAACATATCCCCGGCTAGAAATGATTAGTCGAATCGACGTAGATGCGTCGATAAATGGTCAATGTCAAATACTGATTAATATTTTTATCATGTTCGACCTCATCATAATTGTTTTATGTTAATTGAGCAAATATAAAATATTAATTGCAAATATAGAGAAGATTTATTGTCTTTCGATCCATTCTGTATCAAATTGAGTCAAGTTAGAAAGCGTGATACATATACATATGTACCATGTATTCGATGTAGAATTAGCCAAAAGATAACAGAAATCTTATAGACATATTGCTCAATTAACATAAAAATAATTATGATGAGGTCGAAAATGACAAAAATATCAACCAAAATTTGACATTGATTATTCATCGACGAATTAACGTCGAATCGACATCGATTCGACTAATCATTTCTCGCTGGATCATAATACAATTCATGATTATTATAATTTAATAAGTCATATGCACACATTATTGTTCAGCAAATCTTTACTTTTTAATGATTATTTTATTATCATGTCGTTATCATGATTAGGTAAAATTAATATTTTTATTAACATTAAAATTAATATTTTATTAATCATTACTAACTATTAATGTAATATTACGTGAAATAGAAACGAAAATCCAATGTCAACGAAGTGAAGTAATACAAAGATTCTATTTTCTAATTATTCTTTTCATAATTTCATTTTAATAATTCTGTTTTAGTAATTTCTGTTTTATCATTATAATCTACTCTATTTTTTAAATAAAAATTTTTTTTTATATGCAATTGCATATCTAACATAGGAATATCAACCAATATTATTTGCAGAACAATAAATTAATAGGAATAGAAATAAAGACTGAACCTAAGATTGGAATCTAAGACTAAACCTATAATATGCTTAAATGTCAAAAATACAGTAGAATATAAAATACATACAAGAGAATTTTCTTTAAATCCTGAGTCATAATATCCTTTTTCTATCATTTACATTTTACCACATTCAATAAATTTATTCGGGTAAAACTACAATAAATTTTCTCTTACAACAAAGTGCAAAATGGAGTTCAGAAACACTCATGTGTCTTCAAGATCTCTCTGAAGAAATCTCGATTTAGGGATTCGGTCGCGTAACAGAATTTTTACCTAACTCTATTTTCGTGAAGAAACGTAAAAGTGCCATTACCGCAAGGCGCTCTTAGAGTTGGTTTATAATAGCCGTAACCGTAAAAATTGGCCATTCGTATTGGCCAATTCTTGTATAAATCGACTACGATTGGCCAATTTTTACGGTTACGGCTATTATAAACCAACCCTTATTGTCTCAGGGCCATGGCACACAGAAAAACGTAAGCAGTAAGACATAAGCAGCAAGTAAATCGACTAATCGCAATCAAGCAGTAAGGTAATTACGTAAGCAGTAGCAAATCAAAAATGTTGATTCCCTTACGGTCATGGCACACAAAAACTCGTACGCAGTAAGACTTAAATTTAAGCGAATCGACCAATCACAATCGAGACTTAAGAACGCAATCTTAAAATTCAAAACTTATGATTGGTCGATTCGCTTAAGTTTAAGTTTTACTGCGTATATTTTTTTGTGTGCTATGACCTTTACGTTTTTGTATCTGCCATTGGCTTCATCCCTCTCTGTCGTGCGAGGCCCCCCGTTGCTGAAGACTCGTTCGCCAGAGAGGTGTGCCAAAACGCCATCTACACGCCGCTGCGATGCAGCGAGAGAACACCTTCTGCTGCGGACGAGATTAGTCGTGGGATATCGCGCAGTTGTTCCTAACAGAAAAGAATTATGATGGGAAGCAAGGCTTGGAAGGTCAGTACTGCGGATCCCCGCTGGACCGAGTCGCTTCTACGGCGTGACGACGCGCGGAAAGCGTCGATCATGTTCCCGCGGTATGCGACTCGGCCACAGGTACACTGACGCCGTCTTTTCGCAGGTGGTCCAGCCGCACGTGCCGATGATTAAGTTCCGCAAGGGCGGCATCGATCGCGCAGGTAACGTACGCAAAATCGGCATGAGCGATATCGTCGAGATCGCGTTCCCTCCCCGCGTGGAAAACAAACCCCCGAAAGACAAATCTGTGATTCGTGCGTTGTTGGTTAGCAGTTGCGGGTACGATGGCCGCGCCATCTGCGCGACCAGGGTCGGCGCAGATGCAGCAGAGCGCGGGCGGCGCAACGGGCCCCCAGGTGATCGTTCTGCCGACGATAGACGACATTCACTTGCCGCGGCGATATCAGAGACGGCCGATAGATCAAAAGGAAATCGAGTACATCAATGTAAGTTTCAACGGTTGATAGGCATTTTTACGTGACGTAGTATCTGTTCTTTTTAGCTGCACTTCTGAACTAGTGCAATAAGTTAGAATGAGACAAATATATTTTCTTTCATTCTAACTTATTGCACTAGTTTAGAAGTGCAGCAAGAAGAACAGACTAATTGATTTTGGAAGTTATCTTTCCCAAGGAGAACAGAAAGGTCAAAATAATGTCAATTTGACATCATATTGACCAAATTTATGTCATCTTTTGGTCATGATTGAAATCGCGATCTCATATGACTTAAAAATGACTTTATATTGATTCCTTTTTTTATTACGTCTTTTTGCGAGTTTTTAATCATGATCAAAAAATGACATAAATTTGGTCAATATGATGTCAAATTGACATTATTTTGACTTTTCTGTTCTCCTTGGGTTTACTCACTTATGCAAGTAATGTGATATTTATAATGTATATAAAAAAGTTTTTTTTATATTCTATAATTATTTTATAAAGTTTTTATATTCTGCGTTCAATATCTTGTGTACATATGCTTGTCTGCGTGTTTCAGCGTGGCGGGCCAGAGTGAGTTTTGTATCGCAAGCATTTAGGATACCGTAAGCTCCGTATTTAATTAACTTTGTTATTGACCGACTCGGTGCAATATGTTGTTAAAATAAATGGATGTGACAGAGAGATCCCGCGCTGCGAGTATTATTTCTTATATTTATACCAGCCACCTATCGGGCAAGGTCTCTTGTGACATTGCCAGGGCCTGCTATTTCTGGCACAACTTTCAGCTCATTCCAATAACGGCCGATGCCTGTTAATCCTGGATCTACGACAATGAGATTCTAATAAAATACCCCGTCTTACGGTATTCATAGTCCGTTCTTATATTTAAGACCATCTTAAGTACAATCTTAAGATGTCATGAACCAATCACAGAGCCGTATTAGCGTCTTAAGGCATTACTTAAGACGGTCTTGAAATAAGAACGGACTATGAATACCGGCTTTTATTATGATTTTCTATTTGCGTTTCTCACAGCTAAAGCAAGCGAGAGGAGATTATTTCTCAATTCACTGCGATTACGCGATCCTCCGAGATATAAATACTGTGGATCTAAAATAAATCACGATTCTCGATTGTTTTTGATTCATTGCTGTTAACAAGACAGGGGCGTGCAATAATGGTCTACAAGTCTGTGATTTACGAGCCGGATTGAAAGCGCTCTTTTGCATCTCTGAATACGGTAAATTTTAGAAACAATATTATGTCATAGAATGATTTTTATAAAAACTTGTTTCTCTCTTTCTCTTAATACATCTCAATTTTAAAAAAAATTTTTTAAGAAAGTTTATTTGCCACCAGTAATTAGTATAATTTTTTTAGGAATACAGAACTCAAGATTTGAAGCATTGTCTCTTAGGCATTTGATTTCAATGATTTCTCTCGTTGGAATAATTTTGCGGCGCCGCTTTTGAAACTCTGAAGGAAAGGTACGGGGCAACGGCGCCTCGACACAGCCCTGCCGCGCCACGACGAAAATAGCAGACGACAGTGTGCTGCGACTGCGGCAGCTGTCGTCCCCGCCTCCTCGCGGTATCTATACGTGAGCGCGGAGGAGGCGATCCGTTCATAGTTTTATCGAAGTTTTCTCGAAGCGCGAAATTTTTACGAACGACGGACCCAGTGCGAAAATGGCCGAGATAACGGACTTCGGACCGAGAAAAACGTTTTTTATACTCGCGATCGTGTTCGGTTGCTTCACGGTGCTGTGGCCGAAAATTCTGCACCCTATGTTCATAGGATTTGTCACACCACATCACTCCGCGTCAGACGAATCGGGTAAGACTCCAAAGTTCTCTACGCCCAAGATCATTAATAACGTTAGAAAAATTGCTGGAAGTACACTGTACTCGTGGGAATATTATACTTCTTCTGTATAAACAGCCCTAGATTTTCACGTCATGGAATTGAATAGATAAGAATTCTTTAAATAAAATGCCTTGGGAAGAAGTATTTTTCTAATGCTATGTAAAATCATTGCTCGTTGATTGATTTGAATGATCAAATCCAGGAGTACTTTATTGTTCATATTTGCGCAGTGTGCTGCGAAGTGATATTTGAAAGCGATGTCACTGCGGTGGACATCATGCAGGAAATGTGTCAAAACATATTGAGGCATCATCCGATTGATCCACGCGTGAGAGACGCATTAAAGCTTAGCAAGCTGACCCCTCAAACCGCGAGCTTGTGTAGAGAGGAGGTTCTAGCCAGATGCGGCATAGACCTGTCATCTTTTCTCGCCGAAAGGGAAAGCTTGGGGAAAACCTATAAACAAGTGTTGGAGGAAATTAGATCGTTCAATAGCTCCCTTTGCCTTAAAATGAATTTTGGTGTGCCACTGTCGCAGTTAGGGACACCTCATCTTATCAGATATCATATCTTGATGCCACACAGTAAGAACTGCAAGGATATATAAAAATTGAGCACCATTAGTTGCGAAGTAATGAAATTTTGTCTCACCACTCAGATATATAATTAACTAATAACTAATTAACTCTCCATAACTGCTTTCTTAATATATTCTTGAAGTATGTGAGTTTGTAAGTTTTATAATAGTTTGATATATAACGCTTTATTAGTGGAATTTGTATTAATATACTTTGAATACACATGATGATCACATGGCTTGTAAATCGCTTATATAATAAGATAAACTTGGAGAATTATGTCTTTAATGCATCATCACATCATCAAGTATATATGGAAGACGGATTTGAGTTGTCCATTTTGCTTTGGCTGAGTGCCAAAAAAAGTAAGCGTGATGTTTGGCAGACAAGAGCTGGCCTACAGTCAGTTTCAAATACGTCCATACTAATGACCCATTATATTCTTTTTATTCTGGTTTTTAATATGTATCCTAAATTTTATTAAGATTATCTAGCCCAACAAATTTATAACAGTTTTTCTGATTTCTGAATTAATAAAATATTAATTAATTATATATTGCAGCAATTAACGCAAGAGCCTACTAATCTCTAGGATGTTAATATAGAACAAATACATTCTCGTGAATTGAGATAAGTAGACATATATTTAACAGGCAAACTTCTTTTATGTATACAGATACCATACCACAAGAGCGCCGTACTCCTCCTCATGCAGGTGGAATGCATCCTGCGATGAGAGAAAGGGGAAGGGCCATACCATCCTCTCATATTGTACCAAAGATAATGGACAGGTCTGATCACATTATACCAAAAATGAGGCCACCTCTCGGTGGAGCTGGTCACGTTGTTCCAGCACCCAAAGGAAACGGTACAATGGGGATTATAATGCCACTATATACATTAGGAATAGTCTTGTTTTTCGTGTACACCATTATTAAGGTAATGTATCAATCTGCAGAATAATTCTGACAAAAATTTAGATGCAATAGAGTCTTTAAGTTTTATATTAACAGGTTTTGAAAAAGAATTCTGATAGCGAGATTATTTCGGAATACCCGGGAGCAGCTGCTGAAAAGGAATTTCGGAAAATGGTATTCAGTCCAGAAGCTCTTGCTACTGCAATGACTGGAGGTACCCTACATTATCCAAGGGATAGGTCACCGCACAGATCTGCTCCAACTATTGAGGAGTTAAACGATCGTAAGTGCTTCTGCAAATATCTTTACTATTACAAATCATATTTCATTTACGTTATCATCAACGCAATGTTTTTATGAGGAGCTATTTTTTTCGGAGAAATATTTAGAATTAAGATATGTTTTCTTGAGTATCTAAACAGATTTTTAAGTGGTATTGCATGATGCAAGGTTTGCACAATTAGAACACACACGTATTTATACACGCCAATATATATTGCAAGATTCTGAATAAAAATGTGCATATTGCAAGTATTCGTACTTATATTCTGAACACGTTTGGTAATGTTCTACATGCTGGAACACAAGAAGCGGCAGGAGACATAGAGATAGATCAACTGAGACAACGATTGGTCGAGACGGAAGCAGCCATGGAAAGAATTGTTGTCCAGATGGGCAACATATCACGTTCAGTAATGCATAACTCAAGCTCACAGCCAGAAATCAAGGTTTATCAGATTAATTTTGACGCCATTCACAGTTTCAGTTTATTAGTCGGTAGAAATGTGCACGTCGCTGTGTTCTGATTGCGTTACAAGCTTGACCCATCCAATGTACATTAAACATGTTGTACATAAGACTTTATCTTCAATATTTGGCTTTTTCAAATGTCGATGCTTGCGGATAACTGTTGCGACATTACAAATTGTTGGTTTAAACGTTGACAATTTATATGAGATTCGTACTGATGTACTAGTCGAGTGCGATATTCGATACGAACATTTAAATCAGAATATGCGTTCAGTAACAGAATTCACATTGTATATTTTACATTTTGAGTAGTAGATGGGTCTCCAAAGTCCAATGGTCTGGCAGGGGTCGATCGCGGTTCTAAGGTATATCCCTCGCCTCAGAAAGTATTTCTAACAAGAGTAACCAAGAGTTTGTGGAACACTTTCTATTTCTAGTGCACTAGTTTCACGAATAATGAGTTTATCACATTAAATGTTTCTTGGGCTTATATATGATAGTTTCATTATGACATGATTCTACAATAACAATATTTCAGTGTTTTGTAAGTGCAGAATGTTATTATCATTTTATCTTTTACATAAGTAAAGTTACATACGTGATTTTTCTTTATGCTAAATATTGTTGAAATATAAGTTACTGAAACAGTAGCTGCTCCTCCTATAGCTTCTCAATTATAAGTGCTAATTGTATGCCTTGCATGATATCCGCTTATTTGATACCTTTTTGATATAGCATATTACGAAATATATAATATACAAGAAAATTAGATATATATATATATATATATATATATATATATATATATATATATATATATATATATAGAGAGAGAGAGAGAGAGAGAGAGAGAGAGAGAGAGAGAGAGAGAGAGATTTATATGACATGTTTTGTGACTTGTATATATAATTATAATTATATTATGTTTTTTGAATAGATTCTAGTTTTTTGAGTAGAATCTTTAACATAGCATATTTTTTTTGTTTTGAATGGTTTTTGTTATATTAAAAAATTGAATATATAAAATAGCTCTTATCAAATTAATCAGCAAAATGATATTATTATTACTTTGATATTATTATTACATATGTGTTATTATATTATTTTAATTAAAAAATATGTAAAAATCAGCGCTTGTGAGAAGCAAATAATGAAAGAGTAGCATCTTAAAAATTTAATTTATAGGAGGACACTGCAGACCAGGAATCACATAGTAGGGAAGGTGAAGAGTTAGATGCAACAGAACAATCGCCAACAGTTAAAGTTATGGGTATGGAAATGACGGCTAGTTGTGAAAGTGGACAGAAATGTAGCAGACCCACTACTCCCATTATTCCTCCACCAAGGTACTTATTACTTCTTCTTTTACATTTAAAAAAATTTTTATTATTAATATTTTCTGAATGATTTATTGAATATTGTTATTATTGTTTCAGTAATGTTGAAAGAGAAAAAACGCCACCAACACCTATATATTTAGAGGGTGCACTTCCGCCGCAATGTGAATTACTAGTAACCGATTCAGAAACTCAAGCTGAAAAGTCAGAGGACGACGACGACGCTCCAGTTGTTCTCTCAGGCAAAATGACTCTCTCTCTCATCAGCCTCGACCAGATTCCAGCTGTAAGGAAATATTAGAATTACCAACAGAATCAAATGAATCTGCGGAGCCTTGTTTTATTTGGTGATTCTTTCATTCATTTAATTGTTTGCCTAACTTCTGTATAGGTTACTTAATATAGAGATCACAAATCACAGGAACTAAATGCAGAACTAAGTACAAAGAATGGTTTCTTGGCTATTAAATGTATGGGTATGAGTAATGCGCTGATTTCATCATTTACTATTTCTATTATTCTCTGTGATTTGTTCGAAATATTAATGACTAGTGCCTTGTACTTCTTATGTTTTACTAATATCTTAATTTTAATGTAAGATACACTGGCTTGTTAATACAAATTTAAGTTCTATCAAGAATACCGGACTTCTGAAATAGATTGTTAAACTTGAAGAGTATTCTACAGCTTGGCGATCTATTTTAGAGACAATTTATATTTTGTTTACGAGAACAAATTTACATTTATTTAATATTGTTTATGTCCGCGTGTACACGAATTATATATGACTAAACAGAGTGAATTTGTTTTTAGTTTTATTTTTATAATTTTGATAAGTTTATAAATTCTTATACATAATGCTAATAAGATTATATGTTATGCAAATTGCCTTTTGCAAGAAACAACACTATAGCATTAATTATACCTACATTTACATTAATATATTAACCATTACAATTATATAAGTAGTAATATATTTTATTACATTTGATATAGTATATATACCGCTATTTTTATGGCATTTAATATTGATATTGAAAGTTTAGTGATTACATAAAATGAGTCACATAATTTAATCGAATTATATTTTTTTGCAATTGATAATAGAAAAGAATAGAGGAAAATGTTGATTTAATGTCTAACTTTTTATGACATTTTTTACAAATGCAATAATGTAAAAAATGCATGTATATAAAATATAACTGTATTTTTTAAATAGAATTAGATGTTTGTTTCACATAAATTATTCTCAGTATTATTTTATATACAAAAGATGAAAAACCGTCAAAAAATAAATAGTTTACAAAACGTTTCCCTTACATACAGTGCCGGTTTTAGCAACATTGGCGCCCTGGGCAAGATTATCGTGGCGCCCATTAAAATTTAAGGGCTTGAAATTCTTGAGAAAGAAAAGACAAGGTGGTAATATCAAACGGCGAACCCTATTTTGTTTTTAGATTTTAAGGAATCCCTTTCACTCTCAAATTAGCAAAGCAGAAGGTTACGATCTACGGAAGTCGGAACCAGAAGTCTAAAGAGAATAACTGAATAATAAATTATAGATGCATATACAGTTAACGATTAACCTTTAGAGGAGCGGCATTTTTCATAAAAAATAGTGGTCTTTTTTGGCAAAAAATTTTTGTATACATATAACGTTCATGTTGTGTACAATTACCAAGTACAGAGCCCCAAAAAGGGCATTGCCGATCTGGAACGGTAGTGAAAGAGATATAGGTATACCCGCATACTAGAGGGCACCAGGCAGCGACGCCTCTACAGATCTGGCGCCCTGGACAATTGCCCAACCGCGCCCTACCCTAACGCCGGTACTGCTTACATATGTTTATTTAAGAAACTGTTCAAATATTTAAACCTCACATAATTTACTAACAAAGTAAACTGAGTACTGTGTTTGTAGATATTCAAGAATCTGCGCGTACTTTATATCTTCTAAGATCGATATTTGATCAGTTAGTGCCACATAATGTCATCGACAACTAGAGAAAAATTAAAGCTAATCACAGAAATCAAAATTAATCAAGCAAATTTGAAACGTATCAGAATGGTATTGTATTTCATAAATAATGAAGAAATAACTTGTTCAATGTTATTATTTTGAGTAAATAATTAATTAAAGGCTTCACCAAGTTAATTTATAACATTATTTTATGCTTATTAATATGAAGATAATGATTAATTATTTTGTCGTATATATGCACTTGGATATTGTTATATTGTTTATGGATAATATAAATGAATTAAAAAAAGTTCGTACTGTAACTAAAACTTTTTGCGCCCAAAGATTAAAAAATTAAAACGTTATATTATTTTATCAAGTTTAGAAAAGATTTAACTCGGTTAGAAATTGTGACTCATCCTTTATTTTATTTAATAAATAATTTATTTCTTATGTTGAATTATTTTGCTTTATAATTTAAAATATAATTCTATAAACAGTCATATTTAATATGTAGGATTCGGAGGCTGAAGATCCAGATAGAAAGAGAAAAAAGGACACCCAAGCAAAAATTAGGGATGTAAAAGATGAGAAAAACAAAACATCCCAAAAAGAAGAAGACAAGGAAAATCAGGAAGAAGTAGAGGAAGAGGAAAATGAAGACGAAGGAGAGGAAGAAGAGGAGGATGAAGAGGAAGAAGAAGAGGAGGATGAGGAAGAAGAAGAGGAGGATGAGGAAGAAGAAGAAAGGAAAGAAGTGGAGGAGAAAGAAGCGGAAGTAGGAGAGGAGGAGGAGGAGGACGAGGAGGAGAACGAGGACGATGACGACGACGATGAAGAGGACGAGGACGAGGACGATGACGACGACTACGACTACGAAGAGGAAGAGGAAAAGGAAGAAGAGGATTAAATATTACCCGAAGAAGATGATGACGAATTGGATTAAAAACTTAGAAAAGATAAAGAAAAAGAAATAAAAATTTAAAAACCAGCTAAGAGTGAAAAGACTTTTAAAAACAATTCTGTTTCTTCAGATGGATCAGTGTTTACCAATCTTTAATAAGTCCTCTTATTATAATGAAACTAACCATGATTACTATAATATTTATAAGAGAAAGTTGGGATATTATAATCCTCTTACAATATGAAGATGCATAAAACTTGTTGGTTAAGCACTGCCAGATAAAATGTTATATGCATTACACATTTCTGTTTTTTTAAATCAATATATTTGACATTTTATAGAATCGTAAATTTATTAATCACAGGGGCCAAAAGAAAGAGAGGCAGTGCTGTCTGTGCCACATTATAATGCCATAATGGCATAGATACTTCGACCTATAACCAGGGTTCAAAAATATCATGATATTTATATAAATATCAAAATATCCGATATATATCTATAAATGTGGATATTTATATATAAAATCTTTCTATTTTAAAAAGAGGACTTCAAATTTTGTGTCAAAGTACTTAAAGTTTTTATTGTTTCTGAAAAATTATAAAAAATAAATGTTTTATACAGTATTTGTTGTGAACAAAAGAAGTGAGATTCTTCCAAACTCAGCTGAGAAGAAATAAATAAATAATACGCAGCGTTGCCACTATTCAATTTATACTTTAAATAGTTTAAATTTTTAATCAATAATTTTAAGAAACTATATATATATAATATATAATATATAATATATATATATATATATATATATATATATATAATATGAAAACTATATATATAATATATATCGTGATATATATAATATATATATAATTATATATATATATATATATATATATATATATATATATTATATGTATATTATATATTACTACATAAATATCACGATATATATCAACGATATATATTATTGCATAAATATCATGATATATATCAACGATATATATCCGATATATATCATTGATATGTATCCTTCGAACCCTGCCTATAACACATTATTACTCGTAATTAGAAAATCATTTACGAAATGTGTTTTAGGAATGTAACTTACGAATGCCCAGTAGATAAAAATAATAGAAAGAGTCAAATCTGTCCAATCATAGCATATAATATTACATGTCAAACTCGGTGATTGGCAAGCACTGATACAACTTTTATGTGAAAGCTAAAGATCTTTTCTTTTTTATACTACACAGATAGGATTCATTCTCATAAATCTTGCTTCATGTATTAATCATTGTTCTATGAATATTTAATTATATCATTGTAGCATTTTTGTGTTTCATATTTTTAATTTTCATATTAAATTCTGGATGGTATGAGCGCTTCCCGATTTCTGTATTTATTGTGAAACATAGAATGCTTTACTACATTTCTACATTTCTGGCCTCAGTTTGTAAATGTAAATTAAAATATATTCATTTCTAAAGTACACAAACAATTTATTTTATTACTAAAAGTTTCATTAACAGATGTTTTATTATGCATAATTATTAATATTTTATTTTAGAAACTATTCAAAAACAGGGTATATATTTTTTCTACTTTAAAATAATTTATAGTGTCAAATTTTTAAAAATTTTATTTTTAATTGTTTTCACATAAAAATCAATATAGCAAAATAATGAAAAACGAGACATAAATGATTGAATAAAAATTGCGGGAATTTGTTATAAATCATGTAAGAGTATAGTCGATCAATATTACAGGCAGATATGATTGTAACATTCTTAATACATCTATATTTTATATTGCATGACAATGTTACTGTTTTCGTAATAATATCACATGTTAAAAGCATAAACAATGTTAAAACGTGACTTAATTGAACAAAGTAGGATATCCTTTAATATTCTTCAATCTTTAATATGTAAACCTGTCGCATTTTTTTATATTCAACATTACTCAGAAACATCTATTTATATTACTTAGATTCCTTTGGCTTATACCCAAATAAGCTCTCTTATAAGTGGAAGTATTTATGCAAGATGATAAGACTAATAATATTTATATCTATTATTAAAAAACGCTACGTAGTTAAGTTCTAGTGACAAAGCAATCCGTACGAAGGATAAACTGTTTTGAATGAAAACAAATATATAACTTATTAGATAATAGTAGTTGTTACTGATTTTTATTAAAAATTAGAAGTACTTGTTCGTGTAATAAAAACAGCCGTTTAAACACAAGTGCTATTAATCATCCTTATGTAATAAATATTGTTATTTAAAAAATAAATATGTAATCTTAATATATATTTAAAAATCTTACTTATTGTATTATTGCTACTTGAATGCAAAGTACTATTATGTTCTATCATATATGTAATAAAAGTTTTTTAATATTTCCTGCAAAACTGCCGATAATACGGAAGAGAAGATGATGATTAAAAAGAAGACATATATATAAAAGGGATTTTTTAAATGTTTTCTATCTTATTGATTTTGTTTTAAAAGAAAAAATATAATCAACTCTTAGCCCAATATTTCATGTGTCGCACGACAAAATTTTTAAACACGTTGATTGGCACGTTGGATAGAGAAATTCTCAAGTCTCTATCTTGTAGCCAATCAATACGCTTGAAAATCTTGTCGTGCGACACATGAAATATTAGCCTTAGAACTACTGTACTTAAAAATAAAAAAATATTCAAATAAGTACTTTTTCTTCAAGAATTGCAAGAATATAGAAACTTTACTGTATTTTAATTTTATGTGATAATTGTTATGCAATATTATTATCAAAGAAAAGATTGTATAAATATCTTTATATTTTCTAAATTATATATTCGCTCATAAATTAGATTACGAATTTTATGCTCAACTATAAAATTTCTTTTCACTAATGATTATTTATAAGATTTCCTTTCACTTTATACTTTATTTGATTTTGTTAATCTTGATTCGCGCAATCTTGCAGCTCCTCCCTCCCACGCAGGCAAAACAGTGTATACCGTGTATACATTCAAATATTTCATGTTGCCTGTCTCATATTACTTTTCTTTCTTCTCATTTTGTTTCTAATTTAACAGAAAAAGGAAAAAATCTTTCCCACACATATGCAATATTTAATTTTTAATTCCTGAACGTTCTTTTGACAAAATATGGGATTGGCTGCAATATACGGGAGATTTCGTACATATAACCTATAAATTTCCTGAAAGATTTCATACATTATCATGCTAAATGTTATGTGATAGGTATTTGTGCTGACACTTGAGATATTTAGAATTACATCATTACGTGCGCGGGCAGCACATAAGTGATGATCGATTCTTCACGCTACCGAACGCGTTGAGGACAGAGGAGCACTTCGCATGTTCTACCCTTCGAAGGTTTGATAGATGAGAATCCCACGTCTTTTTCGTAATGTCTTAATAGGCATCCCGATCGGGATTGCTTTTTGCGACACAGTCGGATATGTCGCGAGGGTGGAAGGGATCTCTATGCAACCTGCACTGAATCCGGATCTACGGTATCATGATTACGTGTTCCTGAATCGCTGGACCATCCGGAATCAGGACATACAGCGCGGCGACATAGTGTGCATTGTGTCTCCCAAGGTGCCAAATCAGACACTCATCAAGAGAGTTGTGGGACTTGCCGGAGATACCATAGGCACGCATGGATACAAGATTGGTACTATCCAAGTATGGATACGATATGTAGAAGTAATTATTGGGTACTTAAAAGTCATAACAGCGCTTGGGCTATAACAAACTGTTATTGACTTTACATTGTTATCTTTTACCTGTAAATTAATGTTGATCTTATAAATATAGATACCTGAAGGACACTGCTGGCTGCAGGGAGACCACATTGGACATTCTATGGACTCTAATACCTTTGGGCCGATATCTCTGGGTCTGGTAACAGCAAAAGCTACTCATATAGTTTGGCCGCCGAGTCGATGGCAACAGTTACATCCTACAAAATCCAATCATGAGAGCTGTTAGCTTTGTAAAGAGATTGCAATGGGAATTACCTGGTACTGTATGCAGGTAAGTTTAATCATCGCTGTTTTTAGCCCAGTAAACAATTTGCAACAAATTACTTTGCACAGGCATGGCTTAACCATAGGTGATGTTGATAATGATGGTGATAATGAATTGGTTGTTGGCACTGCTGAAGGAGAACTTTATATCTTCAAGGTAAATATGTTAGTAACTACTTAAAATTATGCCTTTTGGAACTATAGATAACATTTGCTCTTATATAACAGGGATCAGAGTTATGGCAGAAAATCACTGGCCTTGGTCTTATAACTAGTGTAGCAATTGGAGATATCTTTAATTACGGACGCAATGCGCTTGTTGTCATTTGTGGCGATGGATGGACACATATATTTTACAGTCCCAGATCTGTCAATCCTAACAACCCTAACAACCCTAACATACTTGCAGGCCAACATATTAGTAAAGACACAAACGAGCAAGATAACTTCAAAACAAGTACTGGTAAGTCTGAGCTTCAGAAAGATATATTTTATAAAATAGCAAAAAATTTATAAGGTAACTTATAATACGTGTATGTGCAGATATAGGAAATTCTCAAAATACAGAACATGTTGACAATACTAATGAAATTAATGAACTCTCTGGGAAAATGGAATGTGTACATGTACAAAGAATCCCAACTAATACAAAGATAGTGCTCATAGCTGATGTCGATAAAGATGGTGCTAATGAGATGATTCTTGGTCTGACGGACCGTGTTGTGAGATCTTACAGATGGTCAAGTAATGCTGACTTAGAAACAGGAAAATTAATTGGCCTAAATAAATGGGAATGCACTAATCAAATAGGAACAGTTACGTTGCAAGTATGTTAAACTGAAACATATAGACTGTAATATATAATATATATTATATAATATATATTATATATATAATAGTTATATAAATAAACATTAAATTTAAATTCAGATGTTGATACAACAAAAATTATTGTTTAGCATACTGGTGATGGTACACCAACTCTACTGGTTGCACAACCTGGTGGTACATTTATGCGAATTAAGTGCAACCCTGAAGATTGTCAATCAAAGAATAGTTCCTGCGAGGCTGTAGATTATCAGACATTAGGGATATCTAGGATGCGCAATCAAAATATTTCAACAGAGATTATTGGAGATTTAGAACCAGGAATAACGCCGTTTATTTCGACGATTGAACCTAAAATGTCTAGTTACGTGTCTAAAGATAAGTTGCCGAAGCAAAGTTTCACGGACGATAGTCAACTAGACTTGAAAACTTTCAAACCTGCATCGCTCGAATTCAAAAGAAATTACTCGCAACCGGCGTTTCGAAAAAATAGTCTGGATATGGCCGGCGAGTATGGTAGAGATTTTACAGTAGAAACTCAAGGACCAGTTAGATTTTATAGTCCCGTCGAGTCTTCAAGTACTGATGAAACGGATGGCAACTTTATCGGTGGCAACGTTATTCTTGGAGAATACGATAAGAAAACTATGAAAGATACATTATTACCATCTTTTACAAATTTTTCTCAAAATAATAATAATGAGAATAATAATAATAACAATATCAGTAAATCGAATCAGCAGCAAGTAATCATAAAAGAAGATACGGATTCAAACAATGAAATCATCAGTGAAAACACTCCGAAGGGAAAACCTTATGCCTTAGCAACGCTTGACGGAACTATTATGTTAGTACAAGATGAGATCATTTTATGGTAAGCAATTACGCATAGCGATGTTTAGATACATCTGTATATTTATGGATTTATCACATTGTTCTTTTCTTACAGGGCTATGCAGGTAGATCATCAGATATTCGCTCTGTGTCGACTGGACGTTACAGGCGATAATTCCGACGAGATAATCGCCTGTGCCTGGGATGGTCAGACCTACATCTTGGATCAACAACGGCATAGCGTACGCTTTCAATTTGAGGAACCGGTCAGAGCTTTTTGCACGGGAAATTACAACGTGATCCCGGGAACATCTAGTCCTAGCCTGGTGTACAATACCTTCAACAACAAGGTTTTTATTTATATAAAAGTGTATACATATACACAAGTGAATTAATTAATATCGTTCACGATTGTAACAATGATAATTATATTTTCTATTTTTTAGATTTGTCTCTACTATGACGTTACTCTGCCGAGCATGACGATCACTCCTCTGAATCCCATGAAGGACTTTGAATCTGATGAAACGCAAGTCTTGGAAAAATTATTGGGCGAATGTAATACAAGTGAGAAACAACAAAAGATACAACAGTTAACTGAATGGTTGCTATATGGTGTACATTAGCATATGTGGTAGGCAAACGTTATTATATATACAGCGTGATTCTTATATATATGTGCCAATATATGTGTTTTAAGAATCGCCCTGTATAAGCAAAAATGTATAATATATAAATAAAACATGCATATTCTGTGGTACATGCGTTAAATCATTCTTGTTTTTCTGAAATCTTTACATTTTTATTAAAAATAAATTGATGAAAAATACTTGTTTCTGAATGCATCTGACTATAACACAAACTGATATTATTTCCAATCAAAAAACGTCCGCTTCTGATCGTGAAACGATAACAAAATACGATTCTGTTGCGGTATCTCTCATATTCGACAGGAACCGCATATGCGATCGTCCTATGGGATACGTCACTGCGTTATCGCGAAGGATATACGACCGAAAGTTCGTGCAAATTTTTGGCAAACAAGCAACCGACGATATCGGCGATGAAATTAATTTTGCAAAGTGCAGGGTAAAGACGCCTATTTAAGGATTCTCGTCTATTTGCGAATCGCAGCGTTTTATCTACGATGCCGTAAATCAAGCTGACACCACGCTGAATGTCGACCTAACATATAGCATCGCATTGCACGTCATTGTCAGTGGGTATGCAGATTTCGTTCGGTACTTTTCCAAATTCCAACGAGGCTGTTTTATTATTAGATACATACATGATTAGATCGTGGACACGTAAACGACAGTTTTCCGAAATTCAGTCGCTTTATTGTCGGCGCAGTGCGTTACTCCAGACACTAATGCGGAACCCAAATCGCATAGTAAGAAGAAAGTAATCGAAATATGTACGTATAATTGACAATAGCATCTGTAAAAAAATTTGGACACGCGCAGAATTTGGAATAGGATTATCTAAGTTTATATTTCTAATCGAATTAAAAATAATGAGATAATTTATTTCAACAATCGAAAAAATTATTAAGAAATTTTTTTAAGCTGAGTAATTAAAAGTAATTTTAGCTAAGTAATATTAAAAATATTAAGTATTATATTAACTGAGTAATTAAAAGTAGTATTATTTAGCTAAGGAATTCAAAGTATTATTATTATTAAGATATGTGAAGCTCGGAAAGAACGATTTTGCTGAAGTATCTAAAAATTTAGCCAGACAAAATTTGAAAATAATTATGTTGGACCATCAAAAAATAATTATGTGAGAGACCAATAATATAGCTTCACCCTCTAACTTTGCAACGAGTTCTCCACATGGAACTTTAAATGCGAGATAATCTAGCGGCTACATCTTCTGCGTGTGTAACTGACCCCGTGTCGCGGATACCCTCTGAAATCCAGAGAGTCCATTAACGCGGATCTTTTGAGCTAGAGAATCCAGGATGATCGTCAATGGCACGGAGCCGTTTTTCGCGGGCCACGAGCTGAAAGAACTCACTTTCGGATGGACCGATTATACCCTATTCGGCGGTCTGCTGGGCGTCAGCGTCCTCATCGGCATTTACTTCGGTTTCTTCAGCACGAAGCAGGACAACACCACCGAGTACCTACTCGGCGGCAAGACTATGTCCTTTCTTCCGATTAGCATGAGCCTGATAGCGAGGTGACTTAACACGTTACGCGCGCCTCTCATCGCTGTTCTCGATTAGAAAAAAGTGCAATTTTTATTTCTTCATTTATTTGAGCAAGCAATCTTTGATCGGTTTAGTTTTTTTATATGTATAAAATTTGTACCGTGTGTACGCTTTGTTTAAGCTAAATTGTGAATTTGAACGCTAGTTGGACTCATTACAATTTTTTTCTAATTAGGCTTCAAATTAACATTCTATTAAAGTTAAATTGAAATTGATTAAAGATTTTATTATCTGTCAATTAAAATTTAGCACGAAAAGCCCTTTTTTAATCGCTAATTATCCAGAAATTATTTGAATATTATATTTTTCTCATGGCAAAAATTTCGCTGACAAAAAATTAATTTCGAGTTGATAAAAGAAAAATTTGTATTCAAACAAATTGGAACACTCCGCATATGTTAAAGCAATCCTTGTAATATTTAATCATTAATAATATCAAGAGAAAAAGATTAATTTTTAATGGAAGCAAAATTTATTTCAGTCACATATCGGGGGTGTCTTTACTCGGCGTGCCCTCTGAGGTGTATCAATATGGGACTCAATACGCGGCGTGCATTTTCACATCCTTCATCAGCTGTTTTATAATCGTATCCGTATACCTGCCCGTGTTTTACAAGCTGCAACTGACGAGCACTTTCGAGTATCTCGAAATTAGATTCGCCAGGCCGGTCCGGCAATTAGCGTCCTTCCTCTACACCCTTGCACTGGTGATCTACGTGCCGTTAATAATCTACGTGCCGGCGTTAGCCTTTTCGCAAGCGACCGGGATGAATCTGCATTACGTCGCGCCGGTGATATGCATGGTGTGCATCTTCTATACGACCATCGTAAGTGATACAGACATTCCGATTATAATTATCATTATAAGTTTCAAATTCTCTCAGTTTAGCGGAGAATTAGATCTATTTAAATATCTATAACACGGAGAAAATTTTATATTAAAAATTACTATGTATGGCAGTAGCCGTGGACCATTGCTGGAATTATAAAAATTTTTACTATGTTGTCACAAATGAGTTTAATAATTATTAATATAATAACATAGTAAAAATTGTTATAATTCCAGCAATGGTCCACGGCTACTGCCATACACTGAAAAGAAAAAGTTGTTGCTTCAATTAACCCTTATGTGCACACCCGGAATTACCTACGCTGTAGCACACCCGGGGTACCCAGGTACCCACCTATAGATTTTCTGGAATATTTACTTTCTAAGAAGAATCAATTATTCCTATGGGCTTTTACACGATAATTGTGATATGAAAGAAGAGATGAAACGTCTTCTCTAGATATATAGGCTAATTCAGCTCATATAAAAGATCCC
>NJRP01000024.1:89447-117360 GCA_003063835.1 Aphaenogaster floridana
TAATAAAAAAAATTAAATCTGGAAGCATATTTTGATAGAAAAATGGCCAAAACGCGACGATCCGGGTGGATTAAAAAAAATTTTCACTGGAACATAAACAATTTTCAAGAAATGTGCGCCGGTGGGTACCCGGATACCCGGGTGTGCACATAAGGGTTAAAGTGTTATCACGGGGTGCCAAAAACATAAAGTAGTTCATTCAATTGTATTATTATTAGACCCAATGTCTGCATTTTTAAACCAATAATTCAATCATTGTTTTAATAATCCAAATATTGGGTCTATTAATAATACAATTGAATGAACTACTTATGTTTTTGGCACTCCGTGATACCACTTTAATTGAATAAGCAACAGCTTTTTTTTCTCAGTGTACATAGTAATCTTTAATATAAAATTTTCTCCGTGAAGAATTCATTGCTTGAATTCTTTGAGAAAGAGAGCCTTGATTATTTTTTAAATTTACATGTTTTTGGGACATTCAATAGGTATTATGCTCCGCGATTCACCGTTCAACGGAGAATACTAGACACCGTTATCGTCTATTAACATTCGCACGTGCCGCGTATTGAAACAGAAGATTTCCCAAGGTCGTAAAAATCATAGAATCATATCTGGATAGCTAGAAGGCCACAAGACCACCGAGATGGAACAACGTGTGTTTCGCACGCGTCATCTTGAAGGCGTGACGTTATCAGAGAATATCATAGTCTAGTTACATGAAACGTACAGCTGCGGTGGCTACCGGAATAAACGGTTATTTAGAGTGGAATTATTTGAATTTGCTGAACATGACTGCGACTGTTATCAGTTTTGCAGGTTGTTGGATTATTTACGATGCGGTATCGCGCCAACAAGGTAACGATTGCATTGCCACGCCGCTCGAATAAAATACACAAAAACGATGACGAAATTGGCCGTTATTTGCCTTTGTCTTGCGCTTGTTTGGACAATAGTACGCTGGATAGTAACGTGTGTGCGTAGATGTGCATAGGTCGTGCATTGCTCTGCTCCGCAGAGATAACTCCGATGTCTTTGAAGATTGGCGATAAAGAAGAGCAAACGCTTCTTGAAAGCTTACTATACGCGATAATATTAACATTTGCTGACGATTACTTTTTTATAGAATACACAAGCTTAATAGCGAATAGTTATGTGTTATCATTTATGAAATTTGCAAATATCTCATAATTTACGAATCGCGCGATCGCAGTAAAATCAACATTGTTATTAAAATACAATTACGTAGTGCGATAACGCTTTATAAAATACACATATCGTAGCGTTGCTTTGTAACACCATTATGCAATTGTGTTACTCTCCCCCGGGTTTACGTTTCACCGACTCCCCGACCGTTTGATTCTGTGCACGTCGCACCGTGACTGACACTGATACCTTTATTGTGTGCGAGTAATCTCTCTTTGAAAAAAATATATATATCTTATATAGGGAGGTCTGAAGGCTGTCGTATGGGCGGATACGGTTCAGATGACGGTGACTGTCGGAAGTCTCATTGCCGTTTTGATACTGGGAACGATCGCCGTGGGCGGCGTCGGAGAAACTTGGAGGATAGCCGAAAAGGGTGGTAGAATTGTGTTTTGGAAGTAAGAACAGGTGTATTTTTTACATTACAATTTATTAATGAAAGAAGAGAGAGAGAGAGAGAGAGAGAATCGTTCGTTAATTAAAATGGAGCAAGCCAAAGAACATTGTGCGAACTCGCGTGTATCTCTGCGTATCGCATTCATCAAAAATCTGTGTTGTTTAATCGAGATGCATCAATCTCGATTGTGAGAAACGCAACAAAGCGCGCTTCTGAGGTGCGTTTCCGCTTTTGTAGATATTAAATTGCATTGTGTGTACTTTTCAATCTTTTAGATATCAAATGCTGTTCGCACGAATGTCGGATTTAACGTATGTTAGTTCTGTGTTACCATCATTGACAGTAATATATATGTAGCGACGCATGTTTATTCGATTCCCAATGCAGTAAAATTTATAAAATATTAATCACGATTATGTGCGCTCAAAACGCGATTATGACTTTAATATTCTAACTTTAGTATCGCGGTATATTTCTTGTTGTACTTATACAATTAACTTTTGATCTAATATCGTTATTTTAATTATAAATTGATATTTTAACTATTGATATTTTATTTAATAAATTGGATAATATTCTCAACTCTCTTTCACAGTATGGACCCCAGTCCATTCGCCAGGAATTCATTTTGGGGCATGTCAGTGGGGATGGTAATGACGTGGTTGGCAGGGCTGGGTATCAGCCAGGTTTCTATGCAAAGATTTCTGGCAGTACCTACTATTAAAGAAGCACAGAAGTAAGTGCGAAATACCCCCTTCCCGAATCGCTTGATACAAATGGTATCAGCATTGAAGTGCTGGATAATTTTTTTGGAAAAACAATCGCCTGTGTCAAACAAAAAGCTCAAAAAGAAAGTCCTGCGAACATAAAGAATTTTGAGTAAAAAAATATTCCACTGTGATAAAAGTAAGATAAAAGTTGATCCCGAAGTAACTGAGTGATCAAAGACAACTAATTCCAAGATAAATGAATAAATAAGTTGCGATACTGCGTCTCTTGAAAGGTGGAAATCCGAATAAGAAAAATAAGAATAAACGGTATTGTTTCATGGATGTATCTTCGCAGGTCGATATGGTTCCTGGCCGTAGGCCTAGTGTTCGTAAAATCCATTTCCGTTTTCACCGGTCTCACGATGTACGCCAGATATCACAAATGTGATCCAATAACTGCACACGTAAGTTTTAGCTGCGTCGTTTACTAGCCTTTATCCCTATTCTAAACCGCACGCTAAGTGCGTAAGTAAGGTTCGCGAGAAATCAAACGAAATTTTGAAAGGACGGTGGTATAAGTATACTAGATTAAAATTAAAGAAATATAAGCAGATGATTGCATATGATAATTAGAACCGAGTTATCGAAAGATTGCGCACGCAATTATATTGTAAGTTTAGTTAGACAGTTTATACAGTACTTAGCTCAAGCGTTATAGATATCTTCGCGTCGCAAATATCATTTTGATAATGTAAAAAAATGTTTGACACTAAACCTACCACCGCCGGTCAAATGACCGTTTTTAAACTTTTGATAAAAATTCTGCATTCAATGTTATCGCTTTTCCTCAATTGACTTCACGACTTTTTCTTAATATACACGGAGAAAATTTTATATTAAAAATTACTATGTATGGCAGTAGCCGTGAACTATTCTGCTGGAATTATAAAAATTTTTACTATGTATAACAATGAAAAACATAATAAAAATTTTTATAATTCCAGCAATAGTCCACGGCTACTGTCATACATAGTAATTTTTAATATAAAATTTTCTCCGTGTACATGTAATCCGATTCGATAGAAATAGGTATATATAAATTGTCGGTAGCTTTAGTGTTAAAGAAGGAATTGTTCGTTTCAAAAGAATAGATGGTTAATAATATATTTTTTCAACATTATTCTTTCTGAGATTTTAATGTCGTTGATGTCTCTTTTAACTCTTGAACAGCGCAAGAGATTAAAGCCGTGGTAAAATTTCTCTTCCAAATTTATTTAAAAGTAAACTTTCTTAATTAAATTTACCGTATCATTAAACTCTTTTCCTTTTGCCTTATCTTCTTCAACGATACTCACATCATAAAAATGCAGTAAATCGTGTAATTAAAGTAAGATTAAAAAGTTGAGCAATCAAGGATTAAACGAATTGCCTCTCGTGAAGATTCCAGTGAAGAAAATTAGCTTGTTTTTAGGTGGTAGCAAGGAGCGACAAGATATTGCCGTATTACGTGCTGGACGTAGCCGCGAACGTTCCGGGACTTCCTGGACTCTTTCTCGCCGGTCTGGTGAGCGCCGGCCTCTCGACGATGAGCGCCGGACTGAACACAGTCACCGGCACGATTTACGAGGATTTCATCGATCCCTGGATGCCAGAGAGCAGCGACAAAGAGACTAAAGCCGCCAACATTATGAAGGTACAAAGGCGGAATATATATTACGGTCCGAAACCGCAAGGAAAACCGCAAGAAACTCGATTTTCCCTTCTCTTCCGTTCTCCGAAAAACAATATCGTTAAGCGAGAGATTCGCTAAACAAATAAGAATAAAAGCAATTCGGGGATGTATATTTTTTACAGTTCAATTCCGAAATTACAAACACAAGTCCGCGACGACCGGCGATTCCAGAACGATTTATATCATTCTCAGGTCACGGTGGTACTCCTAGGCATCCTTTGCGTGGGCATGGTGTTCCTCGTGGATCGTCTCGGCGATATCTTTCAGCTGTCCATAACCGTGACCGGTATCACCGCCGGTACTATGCTAGGACTGTTCTCGCTGGGGATGTTGGTGCCTTGGGCGACGACCAAGGGGGCGGTGGTCGGCGGACTGGTCTCGATGGTGACGATGATCTGGATCATCGTCGGCGCGCAATGGCATATGGCCAATCGCAGTCTCTACTACGAACCACTTCCCTCCACGACGGAGGGCTGCCTCAACGTGCCCGGTCTATTCAATCGTACGACCGTAACGACGACCACGCAGAATCCGACGCAAGTCGAATCTGTGGACGAGCCTTTCTTCATGTACAGGATATCCTTCATGTACTATACGCTATTGGGAGCCCTAATCGTGATGGTGATCGGAACGATAGTCAGTTTCATCTGCGGTGCTCCTGATTTAAGGGAGATTGACCGAGATCACTTCCCACCGTTCATAACCAGGTATATATATTCGAGCATTTTTCGTTACGAAGTAAACTTTCATTTGAAATCTTTTGAAATGTTAAAAGAAGACAAAGATATTTCTTTCTAATGTTTCAATCAAAATTTACAAGTCAATACATTCTATTTATTCATACCATATGTATAATGTATCTTACAATTAGCGGGAAGAAAATGTATAGATATATTGACATATTCGTCAAGAAAATTTATCCTTTCCATTTTTGATCAATTCTGACAAGATGCGTCAAAATTGACTAGATCATTGCATCGTTGCATCAAATATTTATGTTTGTTGGAATCAACTTATTTCTATCGTATTTGATAAATAATTTATGCATTTATACATATTTATTTTCTTTGCTATATTCTTATCTATATTTTCATTATTTTCAGATTTATGCCACCAAAAAAATATATGGAAGTGTCGTTGCATACGGTACCGACAGCATTGGTAACTAATCCAGAGAAAGGAGAACTGAAATCTTGAAACATGTATATTTTATTCCAACCTTATCTCTCTTCTCCGTGACCTTACAAGACTTTGTTACAGTAAAACACATACACAATATAAATGCGCTTAAACATTTGGAAAATCGTTCGATTGCAAGTTCTATGATCTCTGTAATAATATTATACTTATACTCTATATATCGAATATGTTAGTACATAAAGAAATATTCTATCTCAAGATCTATTTCCCGCTGAATTAACTCATACATCTTTGTATCAATGTTGATATATTGAAAGTTTGGATTGGTGTCAAAAAACTTTCAATATATTAACATTGAGATACAAAGATGTTTAGAGAGAGATTTCCGTAAACCGTCCAAGGAAGAAAGCTTCAATCAATAAATCCTTAACGACATAAATTGTTCGGGGACAGCGATCGACAGACAAGCGGACGCATTTGCCGGGAGATAACTACATCTAACTGGCTCGTCCGGAGTTGAAAGCACCCATTAGAACGTCGATGAGGGTGTCAAATTGACTAGATTATATATCTGCCCCACGCATCTCAATACAAACAAGTCCCTGCCATCTGAAACATCTGGAGGAACGATGCCTATCGGATTAGAGCCGAATGTAAATGCCGCGGGAGTTTTTTGTCGAGTCATTCGTCGAGTCTCTCTTTAAAATCCGCGATGGATCGATCGGTGCCTGAGCGTGCCGTCGCGCACCGGACTCGTGACAATTTTCCAAGACTTTTCTCGTCCTCCCGAGACGCGCGAGGCCACCGCGACTTGACTTACGGGGCGGGAGCTTATCGTTTCGAATCCGGGACGACGAAAGGGAGGACCCTTATCAGCGATCGCCGACTCGCAGATGAAGGAAACCTCGATCGGCTGTTCCGCGGGAACATTCCACGTCTCCAGCGGAGAAACGACGCTTCTGTCTCGAAGCGGCGACCACATTCCACCGCGGAGCGGTTTTATTTTATTGGACTGAAAGGTGTCAAATATAGGAGGCAGGGACCCATCTACTTACATACCGATGCGCGAGTTTCGGGGAACCCTCCGCCTGCCCCCTCGCCGTTCCCCTTTCTATCCGGTCTGATTTCAACGTGTGAGTAAAATCCTGAACTGAGAACCGGGCTGGCATTGTGGACCGGGTGACAGATTTTTGACAGATTCTGTCTGATTTGGTGTCGAGTGACAGACCTGAGAGGCCCGATCGTGCAGCCTCCTCATGGTTGACGTTGTCGTATCGTCCCCCTCTTTTACACCAAATATCTCTCGAAAGCGGCGCTTGATTATGTTCCGCCCCGGTATTCGCGCGCGCGCGCGTTCATATCAATTATTATTTTTATATTTATAAAATTAGGACAGAGCGATTGGAGGGTGAATCTGAAGAAAAAAATAAGTTTATATCGAAAGCAAAAATACATAAAATCTAAAACTAAAGAGTCACGCACTGTAAAAAAAGTATGTAAAATTACAGGAACAAGTGTAAAAATTATATGTAAATAAGTGTAAAAGTCACATTATTTATATAACGGAAACGTAACAAAATCATGTATTTTTACAACAATTATTATATTGTTGTAAAAATACATGATTTTGTTACGTTTCCGTTATATAAATAATAAAAGATAAAAAAAGATAATAAAAAAGATGTAATATTACTTCACTATTTATAAATAGTGAATATTACATCTTTTTTTTTACAGTGCGCAATAAATTACGAAAAGTTAAAAATATGCGCAGAAAGTAGCATCAATTTATTGTTAGAAAAATTAATCAGATTAATGTTCATGCAAGGCCGTTGCAAATGTAACTGACCTTCTGCGTTCTAATCTGAATCTACTCGATTTACTTTATACTTTTATTACTTTTAAAACTTAATTCCGTTAATTACAATCACTCTTTAATTTTCCTTCTTGTCCCAATTTTCTCTGGCGCGTACGCGGGGGTGTGTATGTGTATTTACAGTCAAGCTGCCCTATTTCAAAATCAGTTACGATTTGTATATAAAAAATGTTATCATGACTTTGATGACTTATTTTACAACTCTTTTATATTTTTATGGCTTTATAGAGCTTTTCGTCCTTAAGGAATCCTGCGCCCCTGATCCGCTCCGCCAGACTTTCGCTGCGGGCCTGCACATAGGTCGAAGACAAATTTCCAGCTTTGGGTCGCAGCTACTACACGGTCAAGGTTTCTGGGGAGCCGCTGTATATATGCGAAACGATCATAAAAGACCAGGGAGCTGTCGTGCGGGATACGGCTTATTTCGGCGACAATGCGCACGGTCAGGCGCTAGCATAAAGACGTATAATGCACCCCGCTAACGTGAAAATTATTCTGTCAAACATTTCCAGGCGTCGGATTTATACGGGACACGCTTTTTCGGAAAGGGCACGCCAATCGCGATTCTCTTTGGCAGATGCCGAAAGGATTTCTCGGTCAATGAGATGCACGCCGATCTGCCGCCGATCTGTCGCCGATATTATTAAACCATGTCGCTGTGTATCACGCGATTATGTTCAGTTCTTAAATATAGTCGATTCAATATATATTTTCTGATAATATTTCTTTGGAGTTTAAAATAATAATAATTACTAAATGCGTGACATTATGTAAAAGTTAATTAAAGATTGAAAGAAAAAAGTAGCAGCTGAGATGGTATCACACAAAACTGCATTTTTTAAAAATCTGTAAACTTATTTTAACCCTAGAAGGCAAATGTGAGGTTCCTTGTCACCTCAAACAAAATTCAAACTACGCTTCTGAAGTAGCCAGATACACTTTCGGGTCCGGACCCATACCATAATTCAAAAAACAACATATGTTATATACAACATGTTATATACATCATCGTTTTCCTCATTAAAAAACAAAGAAAATGCATTATTTAACTATTAATTTACTGCTGATAGAAAGGATTAGAGACACCCGAGAAGTTTGGGGTGCCGTATCACCCCACTTTTGCCTTTGAAGCTCAGCAAATTCAGTTTTGTCTTCTAGAGTTAATTACTTGAAATTATTTTAATTTAAAATTATTATTTAGACAGTTATATTAATTCGTTTTTACATAACGTAAAATATTATACATTGAAATATTGACAATTGTCAGCATACTTTATTGCGAGGCCAGTTACGATATATACGCGATCATATACGCAAGTGCGCAAAATAAAATTGAAAAATCCGATCGGTTTACTTGAAAGAATCTCAAACTTTCCGTCTTTGATCGCTATTACTGTTTTCGCTGTAAAAACTGTCGCGCGACGAAGCAGGCACAATAGCGTTTCGAGAAACGAAACGAGAAACGAGACGAGAAGCTACAAAACAGCTCCCGCCAGCAGACACGCGGAATATTGTGACGTTTCTTTTCCGAGTGACATTCAATTTTCAGGCTGGTAACGTCTCGTGCCCTCAACCGCACGCACTGTATGGTATACGCCATAGAATGGAGAATACGATATGCCCGTGCATCCCCAACCTCCCCCTTTTCATAGCGTCGATGCAGCTCCTCTAGGCGCAGCCGGGGTGCTCTCTGGTAGTAAATACAAACAAACAACAATTGGCCTCCGTTTCTGCCCACGAGACGGGTGAACAGAAGGTATATCGTATGTAATACAGGAACGATCACAACCGGCAGTTTCAACGTGATCCTTCGGGTTCATGCTTAGAAATTTATGTCGAAAAGTCAACCTTTTATTATCTCAGAAATTCAACATTGGAAATCTTATCGTCCCACTTTTCTCAAAATGCATGCAGTTTTATAATAGAATAGACGTACGTTATAATGTTCAAAACTATTTCAGAGAATTTCAGTTACATCAATAATTCTCAATTAAAATGCCATGCACTTTGAAATTCGACTGTAAGACAGAAATCTCTCCTTTGAAGAAATTTTAGAACCGTTATTTACTTTACTTTCAATCGTAAAATTTATTTATAGATCAAGTGTCAAAAAATAATGCAATAAATGTATATTAATATTTTGTTCTCCAAAAGAAAAAAATACATTTATTGCATTATTTTTTTCTTATATTACCACTTTTCTCGCTTCTAATTCACAAAGAAAATAATACGTTTGATCGCATAAAGGAAGAGCTGACTGTCCCTTTCTGCTCCAATGTATTGTACGACTCTAGAAGTTTATAATCTATATGTTAGCGAAATATCCAAACATCCTTCTGAGAAAAAAGAATATGTAGGTATATATCTTGTATGTATCTTGACCGAAGCAAATCGCACAAAGAAAACAGCCTAAACGGCCGCAACCGCATCAGAGATTTGTCGCGGAGACAGTGAAAAACATCCATTTTTTAAATATCATAAACAGTAATCTCGAACTTTTCAATGTGTCCTGTGACATTTGTTTTTTTACAACCTAGATTCGGGATTTTTCGAATTTCAATTTAAATGTGATCTTCAATTTTTTAAAGATTCATTCAAATTATGTTCACGAATTATCTTTCTTTTTTGTTATCAAAATTAATTTCAGCTTTGTAAACAGCATTTAAAAAAATGAAGTGTCTGGGTATTGCATTAAACAAAAAATTAAGGTTTGAAATTCTTCGTCGTATTTGTACAAGGCATTTTGTAAGACGACGGGCAAATTTTTCCAGTAGATTGACAGGTCTGAACCGAAAGGCTTTTATTTTACGAACCTATCTTCATCCATTGTCAGAAAATAATAACAAAAAGAAAATATTGGTTTTTCTTAGAATAGAACTTTCTATTTTATTATGTTTTGTTAACAGTTTTGCTTTTATGCCATTAAGTATCGAAATCAGAAAAACGGCAATAAAAATGAATAACCTTGTTTCAAATACCTATATACGATGCTTTAGCATAACTCAATAATGAATGGAGACAAAAGTATTATATAATTTTTACGTTTTGGAAATGATCTGTCATGCTAGAAAAGTTTCTTATCTATCTTGGATATCTTGTATGTACCTTTTTTTAAGTTTGGGCTGTTGAATTTTTTATATTAACGAAAAAAAGTATCTTCAATTTTCTCAGGTAGAATGCATAAAAATCAGGTAGAGGACAAATAATTCAACGTTTGAATTTTTCCATCACATATTTTCATGTTCTGCCTTTGCACCATTTTCTAATTAGCCGATCGAGGACCGAGGGAAACGCAATATCAAACGGGATGAGAAGTGAGCTCGCCCGTTTCTCTAATATATCACGCGCAAATACATACGATATCCTGTCGACATAGCGTTATACATTCGACGAAAGAGGAGGGATACATATATTCCAGCAGCGAGGTAGATCGTGCAAAGAAAGTTACGATATACAGTGCCTGGCTCCGAACCGTCGCGTCGCGCAGAAAGGGTCACGTTTATTCTCGTGTAAAACTTGCCTGCATAGGTTGTTTCGAAAACACGATGTACTTTTCCGAATACAGCTATTAGAAGAATGGTTTCTTCCAATGTTGACGCGTCAGCTGTCTTCTCACAGACAATAGAAGATTGAGTTTTCGAGCTGTAAAAATGGAGAATAAAATATTATAGCTCAATAAATCAATCAATCAACTTCGAATGAGTTTTATTTTAACAAAAGGGCAATCTGGAACTTAAATGTCCCGACACTTAATATTGTGAACTAAGAAATTGTAAAAAAAGAATGAAAGAAATTACTGTTAAATTGTTCCTACGGTATTTATACCATACTCGTCAAATAATTCACATGTGGAGAAATGGGAGAAATTTTTTATTGAAACGTCCTGTATGCATCGTGTTATTAAGGCAGACATTGTCGCAAGTATGAAATAAATCTTTCAGAGGTACTTCTTCACAATGGGGATCTTCTTGACAAGAATATAGAACAGAGGTGGCCAAACGGTCGATCGCGATTGACCGGTCGATCGCAGACACTCGGGCGGTCGATCGTATGGCAACGTAAAATTCACAATATAACAATAATTATTGCTATTTTATGCCCAATCACAAACACACAAATAGGTACACAAACAGACAAAATAAAATAAACATGCTTATTTCACATATAAACCTATAAGATCGCTGCAACAGGAAACAGTAGATCGCGATGGGATGAGGAAGCTGAGTAGATCTTGGTGCTTCTAAGTTTGACCAATTCTGATATAGAAACTAGCGGTTTAGTAGAGAAAAAAGGTTTACTGGTTCTATATATAGAACCAGTATCCTCTATTGTTCAAAAATAGGACGCTTGATTTAAAGCGAGTTGTATGAAATAAACAAATAAAATTTTTGGGAAAAGATAGATATTTATATTTTATTTATTTTTATTTATTTTATTGTCATTATTTATTTTATATTCATTTATTTTACTCCCATTATTTCTTCCTGTAGTTTTTCGCAGCATTCCAAAATGGTATGACTCGAAACATGTAGAAATGTATAAATAAAATAACAAAGAGCCGTCAATTTAACTTCTTAAAATATAAAAAATAATGCGAAAGAGAAAGAGTTAATTAAATTTTATAATTCAGTTTCTCATTTTTGTGATTCATTTTCGCTAATATATCGTCTCTGGTACACCTCTGACAAGCTGGGTCTACGTGTTCTCTCTCGCTCCGCGAGCTCCAACTATTCTACTTCTACTCAGCCATCGATGTCAATAGAGGATGCGCAAAATCAAGCGTTCGCGAGATCTGGAATTTCCGGGACTTCCGTCAAACACAGTCGCACGCGCGAGTGCGCGCGCGCACGTATATACGGGAGGCAGAGAGCGGAACAAAAACACGCAAAGTCCCTGGACACGGTGCGCGGGCTTTTGGCCTGACCTCGCTTTGCCACCAATTAGCATCTCCCTTAATGACGATCGCCGAGCGTGCACGCGCGCTCGCGTGACACTCGCCCGCCGATACACGCGCGCGCGCGCGCGAGCGCGCACGCACACGGACACGCGTGTGCAACGCGGGACGAGAGTGCGAGACGGAGACGGTGAGAGATCCATAAAAAGGTCCTTTTACCCCCACCGCGATCGCGATCTCGCCCTACCAAAAGCGCATACGAACGCAACGCGCTGCGCACCCCGCTGATCCCCCACTCTCGCGCGCTACGCCTCTCTCTCTCTCTCTCTCTCTCTTTCACCAGCCGCTCGCTACGGCGAGAGATCTTTATTTTGATCGCCGACCGATTAACGGCCGCCGAGCGCGCGTTCTCCACGCCTCCGCCGTCCCCGCTCGGCCAATCGGCACGTGTGCCGCCAGCCATTTTGGTCCATACGGATGCTGCGCGCACGTGCACCGTCCTTCTCCTCCCTTCGTCTTTGCGGCGAGCCGCGCACCGCGGAGGGTGTAGCCTCGCGGATGTGTGCGCCTGTCAACCATGTGTGTGTGTGTGTGTGTGTGTGTGCGTCACTGACGCGCTCGCGCGCGCGTGTTCATCGAGGCAGAGTATTTCCATTAGAGAACAGGAGACGCGCGAGAAAGCCGCCGCATCCCTCACTCGCGGCCAACAAGCGCATCGCTGATGTTTCGTACGGTTTTCAAGAAACCGAAGTGGGCGACACGTAAAATCATCGAAATCGCGAAATTTCATTCCAATGCGAACGAGGAGGGCGAGAGAGAGCGAGAGAGGGTTCGCGCCCGACTCCATCGAAAATAATGGCAGCGAGATGCATTGTCCTCGTAGAGATTTTTTTTTTGGCGAACGAGAAAGAGGAACGAGGAACACGAACTGTCCGGATTCTTTCTCTCTCTCTCTCTCTCGCTTTCGTCGCGTGCGCTGCGTTACGGCGTAAATAGTTACAACGACCGGCGCGCCAAATCTCCGGCAACGCGCGGGGTTTGGCAGGGCGAGAGGAAAGAGCAAGAGGGCAAGTTAAGAGCTCCCGCGCGCGAGAGCTCGCCGTCCGCTTCCATCAGCGCGCGCTCTTCTTTTCCCCCCCGTTACGTCGAACACGTTTCTTCGTTTCGCGTACGGGTAGATATTGTTCCGCGTGTTCACGGGAACGCGGATGTGCCCCGTCGCGATAGAGTCTAGGGGACGGGGGAGGGGGGGGAGGGGGCTCGAAAGGGGGAGAGGGTAAACCGGGAGAGATTGCGCAGTCCCGCACTCTCTCCTCTCGTATGGTCGCGCGCGCGTATGTATCAACGGGGCAGAGCTCGTTTATAACGATAGCGAAGGGTAAAGAGGGAGAGGGAGAGGGAGGACACCCCGAACTACCATCGCGAAACCCTCGTTTTCCTTCGCTCGCCCTCTCCCGCCACACGCTCGTTCGTATTCCGGCGAACGGCGGTGGGGCGGTTCTCCCGGAGAGGTGGTTGGTAATCGGGGGAGTGCATCGGAAAGGCAGGACGAGAGAGCCGGGATCTCCGCGCCTGTGTGCGTGTATGTGTGTGTATATTGCGCGCGTGCATGCGTGTGTGTGTGTGTGTGTGTGTGTGTGTGTGGGTGTGTGTGTGGGCGAGCGTGTGAATGTACGGCGCGCGTACTCGCGAATCGCGAATTCCCCGTCTAGCCGAGCGGTTCCCTCGTGGTGGTGGTGTTGGTGGACCCCCACCCCTACGCTCGTCGTCCCAACGGTACACGTACGGGCGCACGCACACGCGAGCACGTTCTCCACGTATCGTGCCGCGCGAATGGAGGCTGGCGGAGGGAGTGTATCGAAGGCAGGACGATCCGGGACCAACACACGTATGCGCGCTCGAGAAAGAGAGAGAGGGGGAGAGAGAGAGAGAGAGAGAGCCATCATCGTCGTCGGGCCGAGCTCTCGCGCGGGTGTCCCAGAAGCGCGAGAACCTCGAACCGTGCGCGTGTGGCCCTCCCCTTCCTCCGGCTCGAGTCCACATACTCACGCATACGAGTGATCACCGGGCCCGTCCTCCATATACCGCGCGCATTCTCGCTTCTCCAGCTGCCTCTCCCCCTACCCCTCTCCGCCCTTCTTCATCCTGTCCACCCTCTTTCCGCCGCGCCGCGCCGCGCCGCGCCGCGCCGGCTGGCCCGCGCGACACCGTGTATCCTCCCGGCGTCACACGGACACAGGCAGACGCGCCACGGCAGCCGTCCCCGGAGCGGAGCGTGCGGGTTCCACGGGGAAGACGCAGGTCAGTTCGGAGGGCTCGCGGATGACAGCGGGGAACGTGGTGTAGATAAGCGGGGTGGCTAGCGGGGGGGAGGGTCGTGCGATTCGGGGAGGCACGCGTTTTCAGCACCGCCAAACGGCGGTACCACGAAGCGCGGCGCGGCGTCGTCGCCCTGCCACCGTCGCCGATCGACGCCGTCGCCGGCGTTGAGGGAACGACACCCGGGAGGTAACGCTCGCTCGCTCGCGCGAGACCTCGACGATATGCGAAAGTGAGTAAGGGCCGGAGCGTCCACGTCTCGACGGCGACGCGTCCCCCGCGCGCGTTTCCACTCCACCGTCGCGGACCGCACGGCCGGGAAAGGGAGAGAGCCAGGCCGGGCCCCCCTCCGACACACGGAGTGAGTAGTCGTTCGCTGGTAGCCGGCTTCTTCGGCGTCCTAGGAGCGCGGATTCCCCGCTTCCGAAGCGTTCACCCGCGTCGGACGGCACGGCGAGCGAGATCGCGCGAGTACCTCGTAGTCCCGACGCCTCCGGTGTGACGCGCCGTTTCGTCGGGATTTTCGAGATGATCAAGATTCGCGAGTGAGGACGTACGAAGAGGAGCGGACCAGGAAGCGGCGGAAGGAGAGAGAGAGACCAAGGGGAGGCCGAAGTCACGTGCGTGAGCGTACCGTTCGCGATAAACATTGCCGACTTCCAAGGATATCGTCTTCGGCCCGGTACGGAGAAGCAGCGAGAGCACGCCGGGAGCACGTCGGGAAAGGTAAGCGAGAAGACTCGTCAGGGATTAAAGGGATGCGCGAGATGTTATGTAAACATGAGGGGGGGGGGAGGGGACTCCGTGGTGACCGAGCGTCGCCACCCCGTGGCGAAAGGGCTGCGAATCTTCCCCGGGCCTGACGGACCTCTCCTTTTTTTTCCGCGCCGCGATTGTACACGAGAGGACAGTGCGACGTGACTGTCAATTTACGAGGTAGCTCCAGGAGCCACGGGACACGCGACGAGTTTGATTCTTTACATTAAATCCCTTTGCACCTCGTTCTTCGTTTTCTTTTTCCGTGTCGAACACGTTTCCTACATCCTTTATGCGCGATTTGTAACAAGTGAATCGCGCTACTCTGAGGATCCATTCGACCGAATCGAGTATCGATGCGTTATTGTTATGACGTTATTTCGAAATGGTTTTTACCCTAGTTTTTTCACGGTTGTTGTTGCAAAATATTTGCGACGCGCCATTTTCGATGCGTATCTGTAGTATTGACCGCGACTGTTGTTGTATCTTAGGTTTAGGAATATTATGAAAGTATCAAATATATTGATATAGGTGGTGAAGTAATATAAATATAAATATAAATCGTAAATATAAGCTGAACTAATTGCGTTTATGTTTATGTTTCGCACAAAAACAGCATTTATGCAATATTGCCTGAAAATCTTAACGTCCATTTCCACCAATGTAGATTAACTTTAATCTCGGTTTAACACTCTTTATCTTTTTCTAGTTCTAAGAATTAGAAAGAGATAAAGAATAAGTTAAACCGAGATTAAAGTTAATCTACATTGGTGGAAATGAATAGCATTTATACAATATTGCCTGAAAATCTTAAGATCCGTATAAGCCTCAAGAGTGACGCGGTTGTATTTTTTAATTATACATAAATAAGTCGATAGGCATCAATTTCAGTCAATAAAATTATTATCTTTTTAGAAGTCACATACTGTTTCGCTTGACCGATGTATCTTTTCTCATTCGACAATTGAATGAGAATCACGCTAAATCTTTAGATCTTCAAATCGTATTGTTCTCACACATGTTAACTATAGGAGAGCTTTCAGATGATTTCGGTGAAATTTGAATTTCACTAACGACTCGGCATTGATACGCAATGACGAGGAATCTCGTAAACATCCATAATACAAATAACGAAAGCTGGAGGACGGCTTCTATTTAATAACAGCGTCACACAATTCTGATTTTGATCCTATACGTGCATCTCTACACTGAGAGAAAAATTTACTAAATTTCAATAAATGTTTTCTCCAATAGTCCTTATAAAGTATTTTTTTTAATTCAGTTAATATTTTTCGAATGGAAAAAATATTCATCCAATTGCAAACAAATTTTCTAAACCTAATAAAATATTTACTGAATTCAAAAGGATACTTTATTAGTACTATTGGAGAAAACATTTATTGAAATTTAGTAAATTTTTCTCTCATTGTCAGTGTAGAATGAAGACAGTCTAATATATTATTAGTGGAACATAAAAAAAGACCTGCGTCACATTTTGAGAGGAATTGCTATCGATTCTTACATGTAACAGGCAACCAGCCCCGTCGCATTATAAATTCCCGCAACAATTTCCTGTCGGAAATTGTGATATCTGTCTTTAATGCACCAAAGATTACACATACGTTATGATCGACATCGCACAGTTGTACGTCTTCTAATGTACTCTCCATTCGCGTCAAATTGTGTTTTGTTCAAAGGGTAGTCAGAGAGAAGTATTTTACAAATTCGGGAAACCGACCAAACCTAATTTATTAGACTCTAATAATTTATTATTATTCTTATCAAGAATAATTTCTAAAATATAAAAAAAGTGGTGATCGTGGCGTAAGAGTTGCGCGTCTGCTTTCTGTGCCAAAGACCCAGGTTCAAACCCACCCAGAACATATCAAATTTTTAATTGATTACAACCTCTCGGAAGGCAATGGCAAACCACTGAGAGTATCTTTGCCAAGAAAATCACCAGGGAGCACCATGGTGATCACTACACATTGTTTACGATGTTGGACTAAGAAGAAGAAGAAATCGAAGTCACAAGATAAAACGTTGAAAATTCAGAGCAGTCAGAAATATAAGGGGGGTCAGAAATATGAGGTCGTCTCTGCTTGTCACACGATTCACAACTAATTTAACCATCCAAGGCCTTCGATTCGTTGAGACTTTCCGTAAACTACCATTGTCCTGCTCTCTAAGATATGCTTTCGATTAATATACCTTGCCCTAAACTGTGTGCAACGATGTTTTCAATAATACGATGACACTAAGCACCCTGCGATAATTGCACCTTGTGTTAACGACACCTTAAATTAAGGCGTGACCGAAGATACGGAAATTATTGCCGCGGTAGGGAATAACTGGAAAAACCACTGTAAAAATTAGTGGACTGTTCTCGGGCTAGATTTTGGCCGAAACACGATGACGATTATCCCGACACGCCCTCCGGTCGTTCGATTCACGGAGCAGCCTCGGAACCTCCTTCGTTGAAGTGAGACGAAAATCCTGATTCCTGACGCTTATCTAGAGGCTATAAATCTTTCCCCATGAGGTCAACGTCCGTATCCAGACAGCTCCCGGCTTCCCGTATTACGTCGCGTTGTAATCAAAATATAGAAATCAGAAAATATTGCACTGTTGAATTCTCATTGTTTCGGCAGTTACGAACGTCGTTTATTTCTCTACAATGTGCGAATGCATCGAAGATGATTGAATAAAAGATATGAAATATATATATACATATAATAAATACATTTATACAGCCTTGGCCAAAAGTATTAGGCACCAATATTTTTTTTCATTTATCTGAAATTATATATTGCTTCCTATTGTTTACCGCCATTATACATAAGTTTAAAGGGTTCTTGAAACAAAAAATAATTCACAGCAAGTGTCATAAAATCATTTTTTTTTTAGCTTTCAGATAAATGAAAAAAATATAGGTGCCTAATACTTTTGGTCGAGGCTGTATAAAGTCACATTTTTTATTCTACATACTTTTACTACTCAAAATCTTTTATTCTAAATATATTTACGAGATATTACGATACTATTAGTATTAATGCTTTGATTAGTATTAATAATAATTAGGATAAGACCGCATATACTAATAAAAGCATTAATACTAATAGTGTCTACTAATACTTTATTGATTTACGTTGATAGTAACATCATCAGCGAGTAAATTGATATAAAAGAGAAAGAGAAATCTGCCCTGTTTAGAATAACGAAGACGAAATAATCTTGACGATAATGTCAGATGAACGAGATAAATAGATCGGCTTAAAATCTCAACTGCGACTTCGTCAAGCCATGAAAGAAGCCGCAGAGTGTTACGATCGTTACTCGCGCGACTGAAATTGGCGTAACGGTCGTGGATGCGAGTTCTTTTCCGCGTCGCGCTTATGAATCCTCGATCGAGCGCGGGTTTCTGATAAATGAAGTCGCGGAAATCGGCCGCGCCGAAAGAAAGCGGCGACGGAGCGGCTTCTTGCGTAAGACCGACGCGAATAAAGACCGGCGCCTTTTCGCGCGTATCACGCGCGTGAGTGGCCCCGGTAGCCAGTCGCATGCTCGTCCTGTTAATTGTCGCCAATTAACGAGGTACACCTCTCGCCGGCGTCTCACCTTGCTTTGCCAGCCACCTCCTTATCGGCTCTATTCAGGATCGCCGCCGTCTTTTCTCTCCGCCGGCTCGTACACCCCGACGAGCAGCGGTAAACCATCGTTCGCGCTTTTGTCGGCATAACGCCACGTCATCCCCGCTAATCGTCACGAAAAGTACGCCGCGTTTATACGACGCGTCCTCTCGATAAAGACCGCTACCGGCCGCGCGAGAGTGAAACGCGCCGCGGCGAGCATCAATCTTTGTACCGATTTCTTTGGCCGACCGGCCGTCCTAGCCGCGGTAGAATCGGTAATACGAGTTTAGTTACCTATCGCGTCGGGGTTCCGGCACCGAAATCGCCGCTCGTTAGCGGAGTACATTCGCGTTCTCCGCCGCGAGAGAAGCGCCTAGGCACTCGAAAGAGCACCTCGAATTTCCTGTACATTTCGCCAGTTTATTCTCACAATCAGTGTTGTGCGCGAGTGAAATTAGCGTCCCTCCACGAGAACGATGATTACTAAAGGAGTTTTGAAAAATCCGGTCGTAATATTCCGAATGAATGTACTCGTGATTTTAAATCGTCATTTATCAAAAATTTTAGCAAGTAACTGTCAGCGGGTTAACATATTTGTTCTTTTTTGTTATTGAGTAAGGTTGTAATCTTAATTGCCGAGTGATATATTTGAATCGAGAAATCAGGTGGTAGAAAACTTTTCACTCGCGCTAAATATTCTAGTGTCGAGATTTATGATGTTGCTAATGAAATCTACTTTTATCGGAATTAAACGGAATAATAAATATCAATTAGAAGCTGATAGATTTTAATATATTATATGATGTTTAATGGATTATAATCACTGCTCCACCTGTTAGACTAATCACAGTTATATCGATCTGCGCGAGAGGTCCAATTGATCAACCTGTTTCTCTAGATGTTTATAGCGCGATCTGCATCGTGTCGTTTCTGTTTTAACCAGGTAGCTTCATTTGCTGAGAATACATGTATGTACAATTGTAATCAAAGATATACAGGAAGAAATTTTAAATCAGTTTATTTAACAAAGTTTTTAGAGAAATATTTCTAACACTTTTAGGTAATATTTAAGGCAGGTTAGGTTAAAATATCATCTTTCAGGCACGTGATATTCTAATCGATACAGCATCGAAATTTTTAGGATGACTGTGACGTGTAAAATAATATTGAGATGCTGAGTTCTATTTGATTGTGCAAACTAAAATAAAAATTAGTAACAGTCGTGAATATGACAAACTCCACCAGTGCACACGGGATTTGGAATCTAACAATAAGCCTATCGGTCATTACATATATCAGAAACGCGAATGCTTTTTTCGAGCTATCGTTTTCGGCGAAGATAACTTCTCCAATGTATTTGGCTAATATAGTTAGTCGGTAGACTGTATTCAACTCGGGCTCCAATTTGGACACCAAAATAATGAGATATCGTAATTGATTTCGATTGTTGTATCTTTCAACGTCGCGACAACGGACAATCGTCGCCTCCGCTTCACTTTCACTCGATTCCGCTCGCGTCGCGCGTACCCGCAAGGTTCCCGGTACCAGCGTCATCGTCGGCCCCGTGGTGACTCGTGGTGCCCTTTTTTTCACGAGTCATCTCCGTAGGTGCCGCGCAGTTTTCACGGCGAGAAGTGGCCGACGACGGGGGGTTGGCGGTTGTGTACGTCTCGCGGTCCGGACCCAACCGAACGAGCTGACGGACAAACGCACAATGAGAACGAGGAATGCCCCGCAGAGCCAGACATGAAGACGTCACTCAGAAACGGTAACGGCCAGGACACGGGGTCAGGCCCGATCTGACCGTTCCGGGCTGGCTTCGCATCACTTGCGTTCTCTCGAGTGAGTCAGCGTCGGTTCGGGCAGTCCGTGCCGTCGCTTCGGAGCACCTTCTTCGAGACGAAATTCCTTCCGAGGAAGCCCTCGGTATCGTCGGATTCACACGTTAATGTACGGTTCGAAATCCACACGATTTATGATAAACAGCCAGAGAGTTGTATTTTTCCAGAAAACTCTGGGATCTGGTCCTCTTAAGTGCTTGAGACAAAATGTGCACGATAATAAACGTTTATGTGTATCGATAGTACATTGAAGCAAAGAAGAAGGATATTTCAATTTCTGTAAGCAATAGAAAATGGAGGAAGCTGCAAGAAGACGAATGTAACTAAGGGAGAAATAATTTTGGATAATGTAAGTTTGTGAAAGAGACAGATATTATAAATCGTGGGGTAAACCGCTGAGGGCATTGCGGTGTACAGATTTGGGGCATTAGTGGGCATTACTAGGGCACATTAGTGGGCATTACATAAAAAATTTACTAGTAATGCCCAAAAATGGTTTACTTTAGAGTACTTTGTGTACTTAGTAATGTCCAATTTTGGGCATTACTAGGCATTGATGTACACAATTTTGGTCAGTGGTTTACCCCTCGTTATAAATACAATAAATTCACAAATGTTGTTAAAAACCGCAAATTATAGAAAAGGAAAGTACTCCGTCGTATTCTTCAAGCATAATTATGCAATTAAATCACATAAAAATAATAATAATAAAATTTACGAGATCTTCCCGCTGATCTCTCTCTAACATCCATCATAAAATTCCCGAGGTACGTCGGGCCGTTTGTAATCGGGCGTAACAAATGTTCATTGAACAACGTGCGTATTGGTGTTTAACTATCAGTTAGCGATTCCGGGAATGTCCGTCTGTCTCCGAATACGAAGCGAAATCTGTCAAATTTTTTCGAAATTTCGACGGCGACCCCGACGGGACGCAACGATTAACGCCAGTGGGGGGCGAGGTATAAATCTTACGCAATTTAAGCTCGAGCTTCGCGTGGCGGACAATGAATGGCGAAGCGCCATTTCAGCGCTTCGTTGGCTCGTAATGCGGCCGTAAATTAAGTCCCGCGCCGATTGGTGCACGTCCACGTTCCGTGATTTACAAGCGACGACGTATCCTCTTCGTACACGCCCAGAAAACCCGAGATCACTCGCGTCTATCGTCTGTCGTCTCTGACGTAACCGCTCGCAAAAAAGCGAAGTTTCAGTTTCCGCTACGCTTAGACGAAAAAAAGCTTCGCGCGAAATCCACGTTACTTGTTCGGCACTCGTTTACTCCTTCGAAAGTTCCTACGGAACTTCATGAATCCGCGAAGCACACTTGTGCCCGTAAACCACGCTTGCTCCTTGCAATCGTAATAATTTATTTCGCGATAAATGCGTACCGGTTTGTAAATATATCATTGACTGTGACAATCAATGTCGTTCAGGCTTAATCGGACCTTTGTCACGTATTGCATTGAAACGAGAGTTTCCAGCATCTTCCAGTCCAGGTTACTGTTGAGAATATTTTAATGCCTTTACGTTTTAAAAATTTAGTCTAATTTGGCATTAAATATAATATCACACGGTATCATTAGCAACTAATATTGAGACCATCCGCTTGAAGTCTGGTTATAAATTAACATTAATTGATGTAATAATTAATTTCAATAAAGTATTGATTACTTAGATCACAGTGATTATCCCGTATAAGCGTTAAACATTAATAATGCTTAATACAAACTTTGAATTGTACGACTATAAGTGTATCCACGTGCCGGCGAATGCTGTCTAGAAATATGGAACCACTGTTAATACAAAAAGAAAAATGTGCAGAATTTCCGTACCTGTCGTCTCTTTCACTTAAAATCTTCGACTAGACCTGTTTTGAGGATTGATCTCTCCAGTAGAAAGGCGTGGAAATAGTTGCGAATTGAGGAGGCGCCGCGAAACGGGTGAGTAGGCAAAACGAAACGACGATTATTTTTGGCTCTGGCATCTGGCGTGCGGCTCAGGCTACAAAATCTCTATTTACAAGTGGTCTGGGCTATGCTCGTACACAACACGTCCTTTTCGCAACCACAACGGAAACCCCATGGATTGAATAATAATTCGCCTTATTGTCACCTTTTAAAATAGCCATTATTTCATCCGGAATTTTTCGATGAACAGTCTTTCAACAACAGTCTTTCAACAACTCTCGAATTTTCACATTTCATGGTATGACCTTGCCCTTTTTCTGGCGTCGTTAATTAGACTCGAAATATGTTGACAGTTCAGGCAAGCTGTCTATATCAGGAAAGTGTCAGGATAGTGTAAACAATCTGGCTGGTCAAAGGTCTGGGTGGTACCTCAAGATTCACAGATACATAATTTTTAGTTTCTGCCGGACACTAAAATCCGCGTCTGTGAATTTTTACACGAAAAAATATGGATTTTCCGAGAATAGAAAACCACAGCCTTTAGAAATATTTGACGGCTCTCAAAGGGAGGTAACTTGCCATTTGGCGCAGAAAAGAATGGAATATTCATAGCCTCACAATTGTGATCTTTTAAATTAATATGCCGATCCCCCATCAAGATAATTGTACATAAAAATTTCCGAGATATTATTTTCTTAGACAATTATTTGCTTCTTTAAATATGAGATGTTAAAATATCCTACAACTAATCTTAATAATGAGAAATGTGTAATTATAATTTGAACTCAATCAATTATTGAGTTTAAAAATTAGAACGCAGCAGGTGAAATACATTTCGCGAATCTAAGAAAGACATCGGACTCATTTAAAAGTCGTTCATACTAATCTGAACAACGATGACGGCTAATATCTCGCGTTTTCGTAGCTGTCTGAACAGAAGGATCGGTAGGCATTCGAAAGAGAAAAAAATGAAAGAAAAAAAAACGATCATTCTATTCCTGGACAAATCGAAAGTGGGACTACCGACGTTTCTGCGGATCGGGGGACACGATGAGCACAAATCATTATTAACGACTGCTATGGCGCGACAGCCGTTGTACGTTTCGTGAAATATCGCAAGCGGCGGAGCTTTATTAAGCTGCTTTGATCTAACCTGCGGTCTGCGCTCGCCATGATTCGCGCGAATCACAATATTACTTCCATTTACTTCCAGCACACTATGTTATTATACTCCAGCAGACACTTTTTGCTGTTGCACATTTTGCTATGCGTCGATAAACTTGTCACATCGATAAAATGTCATTAGCAACGTTGCGTAATTACGAGACTCAAAAATGCAAACGTATTTAAATGCAAATTTCAGGTTGTAAATTATCCGTGAGATCATGTCTTAATAAACAGATGCTGTTACACGTCTAATCAATGCACTGTTCTCTCGCGAGTAATACGCGTAAATCTTTCGGATAGCTTTGCGTCATAAAATTCAAAAGATCATCGTGACCTCAAGATTGGATTCTTGGAAAATTTATTCGCGTGTTTGGAAGGAATCAACGATACGTGCTTCAGAATAGTGAAAGGACTATGATGATGCGCGAGTCGATGCTCACGACGCTTAGAAAAATGATATCGTTGTGCCTAAACAAGGGAAAAACTAGGCATTTCTGCTTAAGTAACAATTACATCCATTTATTCATCCATCTACGTAATCGTCAAAACTCACGTCTGCGTAATCGAATTATTTGACGCAGTGTGATCGCAAGTCGCGGACGTTATTATTCTTCGCTAGCCAATCGTCGGAATCCTCATCCACCTATTTACCCTATATCATACCAGGATATAAAAGAGCGCCTATTCACGCGCACGGGGAAAAGAAAAAGATAGGGTAGACGGAGTGGTTTCGAGGAAGGTGGAGGGACGCGAGAGAACTCCGAATTTCACGGAATCGCCGCGACCGCCTCGCAGTCTCGCGCGGCAGCGGGAATAATTCAAGGTAGAAGGCCGCATCGATTTCGTGGATAGGCGTCCCATCCGTGGCGAGACGCTGAGGCCGCCGCGGCCGGCTCGGTTTATAATAAGGCGCTATAACACGCCGAGGTCTCTCTCTTTCTCTCTCTCTCGCGCGCGCGCAGGTGTAAGGAGGTGTCCGGCACCTTAAGGCTTCCAGTAGGGTCGAACGGAGCGGCATATTTCATCCATTGTCGCCCCTCAACTCCGGCGGCGGCACTTTTCAACTTTTTATAGAGATTTTTATACCGCTATATCTATACCGTCTCTCTACGCGCGGCTGCGTGAGGGAGAGAGGTAGAGAGAGCGAGAATCTCTCCCGAAGCCGAGAGGAAGCGTGAGAGGAACCGCGGCGGGAGAGGAGGGCGCAGGACGCGGAACGAGGGGGAGGGTTCGCCCCATCGTGCCTGAATATGAATATAATAATGAGAACGGGTTTCGTCGTCGTTCCGCTTCTCCGCTTCTCCGTCCTTCGGCTTCGCTCACGGGATTTCTTCTCGCGCAGCGACGAGTCGCTCCTCTCCGCTCCTCGTCCTCCCCCGGCCTTTTCCCCGCAACCCCGCTCCCTCACCCTCGCCCTCGTCCTCACCCGCGCGATCCTGCGGGCGCGTACGCGCGCTTATGTGCGCGCGCTCGCCGGTGACAACAACAAAACCGGACGCGTGTCATTGCGCCTGCTAAATTGCCTCCCCGCGTCGCACCGCGTCCCGCGATGCCGCGGCCGCAGGATCCCTCTGACGCGAATCGATCCGCCGCCGGTTATTGAACGCCCGTGTGCACGCCGCACCTGCTAATGCATCCTCGCGCTGCCGTGCGAACCGTATCGTAAGAGTAGCCACTGTGTAAAGGCCTTCACACATAAAATCGCGTAAGGACGTAAAACGTAAGCGTAAGAAAATCGACCAATCCCAATCAAGTATTGTGCTGTCCGTAACCCCAGTAGGGGAAAATACTCGACTGGGATTGGTCGATTTTCTTACGCTTACGTTTTACGTCCTTACGCGATTTTATGTGTGAAGGCCTTAAAGGCTGTCACACATGAAATTCCGTAAGGATGCAAGACGTAAACTTAACCCTAGCAAACCATACCGCGATCTGGTGGACCGACACGGTTGTTTATAAATGTTATAACTTTTGAACAAATAACTTTTTGGGTTTGACGATTGCTTCTTCATGTTAGTCGGAGTCTGGCGTTTCGATTTCACTATAATTAAACCTCAATAGATGCATTTTTTGAAAAGTTATAGAGCAATAAAAATCGTTGGTCCGACAGACCATGTGTGGCGGCCTAATGGCCATTTTTACCAATGCAGATTAACTTTAATCTCAGTTTAATTTACTCTTCATCTTTTTCTAGTTCTAAGAATTAGAAAAAGATAAAGAGTAAGTTAAACTGAGATTAAAGTTAATCTGCATTGGTAGAAATGGCCATAAGGCACACAAAAATAGATGTGGTGTGCTAGGGTTAAGACGTAAAACGTAAAGCTCATCACACACAATTTGCGTAAAACGTAAAGCCCAACTAATAGCAAACGCGGAAAAGTGTACCCTCCTATTTATGAAAGTTTAAAAAGTGTCAATCTAGTGTCAAAACATGTTATTAAACATGTTATTGCAGTATTGATTGTTGTCACTCATTTTACTGCGACGGATGCTGTACACCAAGGGCGCCCGCAGGATTTTTTCCAGGAGGGGGCATGATTCAAAATATTACTTCCAGAATTAGAATACTTATAATTTGAAATTTATACACCTTTTGAAATTATAATCCTATGGATTAGGGCAGAGATCGGCAAGGTTAGCATAACTTTGTCTTTTCTTTATTCAAAGGGAGAGCAAATGCTTAATTTTTTGCCGATTCCAGGGGGGGCAAATGCCCCCTCTTGCCCCCCTCCCTGCGGACGCCTATGCTGTACACATATAACCTCACGTAGTTCGGCGTCGAATTTTAAACTAAAGTGCACGTACTTCGTGATTCTTCGTGATTGGTCGTCCATAAGAATAAGTCGTAAAAAATTCATCCTTACAGTATTTTTCGACGTTACGTTTTATGTTTTACGGAAAAAAGTGGTGGAGTTACGGACAACACAATATTGGGTTGGGATTGGTCGATTTTCTTACGCTTACGTCTTACGTCTTTACGGAATTTTGTGTGACGGCCTCAAGAGTCGAATGCAGGAGCAGCGCGAGATCTCTCTTTCCGCGGACGGGTTCTCGACGGTGGCGATTTCCCTCCTCGCTTTCTTTTTCGTTATTAAACGTCGCGCACTGACCGCACTGACTTCTCTCTAATGTCTTAATCCTTCCGTTAGATAAAAAGACGCTAAAAGAAGATTGAAGTTTAAACAAACTCGCATTCATTTCAAGAAAAATAAAACATCGTGTATCAAGATCGAGCTGTGGCTTTGACGCTATTTTATTCGACCGCATTTCATTGGGCTTTAAATAAAGAATCCCCCGTGCATTTATTTTACAATTTGTTTCTGTGTATTCCGTCCTTTTCCTCCCCATAACCGCGAGAACGTTACGGGGTTGGCGTACGGGAAGAGTTAACATACACAGTGCGGTCTGTAAGTTTTGAGAGACAAGGTTCGTATAAAATAAAAAATTCACCAGAATATTTTAATTTTTTTCAATTCAAAATAGGCTCCATTACAGTCAATACACTGTTAAGCTCACAATTCCAATTGTTGCATCGCCATTGAAAATTCCTTTTTTGTAATAGTCTTCAATTGGTTGGTTATAGCAGTTTCAATTTCAGAAATGTCGTCGAATCTTTGACCTTTCAATTATAATTTTAATTTTGGGAATAAAAAATAGTCTAGGGGGGTGACAAATTAGGTAAGTAGGGTGGATGATCTACTGTTATTTGCAAAACAAGAGATGGTAGTTTCTTCGCCAGTCAATTAAACAATAAATTAAAGAAGATGTATTCGACGTGTCTGGCAATTTATTGAAGATGTTACATCAAAAACGACGTTTCGATCGTGAATTACGATCCTCCTCAGGTTTATAGAGAGACGAACAAAAAACAATCCGTAGCTCAACCATTGTGCACGCAATAAGTCACATCTATGGAAAGTATTGTTCGTCGATATGAAATAGAATTAAAATTTTTGTCAATTTGAAAGACACGGAATTCTAATACGGAATTCAATACGGAATTCTAACGAGCACGAATCGGGAAAAACGTTCAAACCACACAGTATATGAAACAATTATGACGAGGGAGATCGGAGATAAGTAACTAATTGTTTATTTATAAAATTCTTATTACTTTGTCATAAATCTTAGATAGATTGTCAGTGTCCTTCTGTAAGTTAATCGTTGTATTATTCTTTTTGGTGAGACGTATTTCAGCAATTTCTCTCTTCTTAGTGTGTTTCTCATTGTGTAATATTTTTGGATTACGCCAATCAAAGTCATGATTTAAAACCTCACGATGCTTACTGATTACTGAGTGGTTATTGGATGTTATTTGTTTTTTATCCAAAAACTGCCG
>NJRP01000024.1:121536-207633 GCA_003063835.1 Aphaenogaster floridana
ATATGCTGTATGTTTTATACATTGACAATACGATTCCGGTTAGCAAATTAATGTCGAAATCACTGCTTTGCAGAGGTTTGTGTCATAGGGTCGGCGCTTTGAAAAACTACGGACTTGCCATAAATGCGAAATAATGGATCGTCTCATTAAGTTTCGCACGCGCGACACTCTCGATAGAAACGGAGAACCAGTTCGGAGAGTTCTCCTTTTTATCCGTGCCTTCTCAGGAGAAGCTGCGGCTTCTCACAGGAGCTCCCCATCAATTAATTACCCGATTAATCAACGTCGAAGGTAACGTCGCATGCACATACGGAGGCATTCGCAACTTCCCACAATCGGCGAGCGTCCTCAAAAGCACAGAAACTTCCGAAAAAGAGGGAGGGGCGGGAAGGAGGAAGAGTACTATACTTCTTCCTCTTAATTTTCCCTCTCTCTCTCTCTCTATCTTTCCTTTTCCTAAAGTATAGATCGTGAACTACAAATAATAGTGGTGAACAAAAAAGGAAAAAGATACGTCCTCTTTTCTACGAAGATAAGGAAAAGGAATCGCGGCGGAATCAGTGTGTGAGAGAGAGAGGGAGAGAGAGAGAGAGAGAGAGAGAGATATGATGATGAGAAAATGAAGAAACGAGGAAAGGCGAGGGTAGCGAGAGTGAGAAGAAAGAAGGAGCAAGGAATGTCGTACACAAAGGTGTTGAGGCCGGATAGCAGCGAGAGAGCAAGAGAGCCGAAGAAAAAGCCGCTGGGAAAAAGGTACGGCCGCAGTACGGGAGAGAACGAGCGCGATTCTCTCCGATAGGACGAGCGAGAGGAAGAGAGAACGGGAGAGAGAAAGAGAGAGCGTGCGGGAAAGGGTCGGAACGCGAGGAGCTCGCCTCATCGGCGAAGAGATGCGTGTGTACGCGGTTATCGATATATTACGGGGGGGCGGGAGAGGGAGAGGGGGAACAGGGAGCGCAGGGGGGCAAGGGCGCGTCGGTGTGCGTGCAAAAAGGTGAAAAGGAGGGACATATTTTATATTTATGGGTATTTGCCGCTACTGTGCTCTCGCGCCGGCGGCTTGCGGCAGAGAGCTAACCGACCTCCCTCTTTTCCCTCCTCCTGTTCCCTCCTCCTCGCCTCTTCTCTCTCCTTCGGCACGTCGGACGCGTTCTGTCCCGTTCCCGCCGCCGTTCTCTCGGGTATCTCCGTTCCCGTCGCGGAGTCCTCAGCGCAGGACGCGCAAGCCGGCGGCCGGACCATGTGTCATCTCCGGTGCCATCCCATATTCCGTTCCTACCATGATATGCTCAAGGCTTGTTCCACGCTCACGTTGGATATCCTTTATAGGTGTGCGCGTTTGTCCCACATCTATATATAGATACGGGGTGCCGTGTACGGGGTACAGCCAACACCATAAGGAAGATTCCCCGGAGGAGCGTCGCCGTGGCCGAGGCATTTTGCGCTTAATGTCGAAAGTTTTTCGCGTAGCCTCGATTGGAAAATCCACGGTTAGATACGGGATACGCAGTTCCCTCGCTCGAGATAGAATCGTGGGCGTTGAATCGTGCGATTGGAAGAAACCGGACCAACGGTGTAAAATCTCTTCTAACTACGAGAGAGGAAGTTTTACGTACACGGAGAAAATTTTATATTAAAAATTACTATGTATGGCAGTAACCGTGGACTATTGCTGGAATTATAAAAATTTTTACTATGTAAAACAATGAAAAACATAGTAAAAATTTTTATAATTCCAGCAATAGTCCACGGCTACTGTCATACATAGTAATTTTTAATATAAAATTTTCTCCGTGTAGACCTTTAGATTTCTCGCTCTCGGCGATGTAATCCCTTCCTTATGACGTTAATATAAACATGTCGCGATAAATGCACGGGAGGATGATTTCATTTTTTTAATTATTCCGAAGCCGATCAATTTTCTGCATTGTGGCACATAAATCTAAAGACGCGAAGGATTGAAATGAATAAAATTCATAGAGTATTCTACGAGACGCAGTTTGGCGCGCAGTCTATAACTCATTATAAATGCGACGCAATAAATATACAAGATTAATTAGGTGCAAATAGCTATCATTTAAAGATCTGTTGGCAGTATGCTATGTTTCGAATATACGCGTGTTTATTTTCGGCATGCCGAAGCCAATCAGTCTGGGAGACGATTATGTAATCGCATTACTATGTAAGCCGAGAAACAGCAAGAATCAGAGAACTAGTCGGACATGCTAATTAGTATACTGGGCAAGGTTAATTCCAGCAGTTATTTTCTGGGCTCGTATTTACTGTTACCAGCTTCCTCCCTCTCCATGTTGACGAATTCTATAACAAATAATTAATAAAATTGACTGCGAAGTTTTAAGTACGCGGCGTCAATACTCGACGTTTGATCCGACTGACATTTTTCTCTTATTAAACTCCAATATCGTATCTCAAAGATTAAAGTTGAATCAAAGACTCGTATTTATTCATCCCGTTTAGTGTTAGACTACCGAGTTTAACATAATATCAAGATCGCATTGGGTGTCAAGGATGGCGAAACGTATAATTGCGTAAGGAGTACCAGTACACCTTTAAATGCAGGATAATGCGAATATTTGCAAAAGAGAGACAACATCGCGTTAACAGGTATAGCTATACGTTAGTCTTCTCGGCGGAGATCCTCATGGTGGACGCGATTTCCTACGAAGACTGTACGTTTGTCGGAGTCATCGCCGGCAGCGGCACCTTCGTCCTCCCCCCATCTTCCCCGTCTTCCTTTCTATTTCGATTGCTCTTCTTCCCCGCGCTCCTTCAGACTTTTACCTTTTGCATGCGTTTGCCGAAGAATTTACGAGCGTAGTTTGTGACCCGAGCCACCGGGTGCCTCATCCCTTAATTAAGGATTGTGCCACCGATGTGCCGTCCCCTACGTGGATACGTCTCTTCTTCGCGCCGCGATGGTGCCGGCAACCTTGACCTCCCTCCGACCTGCGTGCGACGAAACGTAGGTTGGAGAACGGATCGGAGAACAGTCTACTCCAACCTTTACTCGACAATAGATTTGCGTTTACATTGCTTACGATTATTTATTTTGACGAACACATCGATATTCGCTTGTAAAATCGTTGTTGAAGCAGAAGAGTATTTCGGAACTGTTTGTTGGAAACTTTATCTTAGTGAATTAAATACAACGTCACGCGAGCATGCGTTCAGTTTAAACTTGGAAACAATGTAAAAGTTAAGAACGCATGAATCTTTCGTATAATTGTTTAAATCGAAGATAATTGCAAACTATATTCTCACTTTACGATATTACATTATTGAACGCAAAGAGGTAGGGAGAAAAAGGGAAACACTTGTGTATAGTTTCCTAATAAAATAACATCTGTGTGTGGAAGATAAACTGGGCGGATTATAGCGCGCGTGGTTGGGATGCATCTCGATGCTCCACGGAGCACACGGCGCGTTCCTCCGTCAACGAGTGCCTGCTCGCGTGATTCGAATCATCGAATTATATCAGCATGCGAATCGCTTACCCATCGCCCACGCACCAGCCAGCCAGTCAGTACTCGCTCGAGAGGATCGAGCGAGAAGGGAGATCGTGTCGAGCACACCGAGCGTGGATCCTTAATGCGGAGCGACTACGGGCGACGAACCGTGAGCGCCCCGTCTAATGCCTTCTAAAAGCATCCTCCGACGCGCAGGCACGCGGGGGTGAAGTAAGGGTGGCTCGGACGAAAGAAAATACGAGAAGCATTAGCGCACGCGGCTTCGGGGAGCGAAGTGAAAGCGGAATTCGAAGAAACGAGAAGGAGATCGGGGCAGAGGGACGGGGCGAAGTAGCGTGCGGAAGCATTGTAAAGTAATTTGCCGAGGCGTGTCCAGGGAGAATCGAGAAGTCCTCACCTCCCTCGTCCCTTCTCGTATTCGCGACGCGATCTCGGCAGGAAAGGAGAGGAGAGGAACGGCACGACGCCCCGACCATTACCGCGCAACGCCGCCACCCATGGCTGTCGGACGGATGGATGAATGGATGGGCGGATATGCCGCGTAGCGATGGTTTACCGAAGGGGTGGCTTTATTACGCTCGTCGGTTTTCGGCTCGCCCGGGCGTGAAACGTTCAAAGATCGCACCCGCGGTGACGATTTTGAGGAGGGTTGGCTGCGGCTCGAGAGAGAGTTGCGGTGAAAAATTGCGGCGTGTGCCCGGGTAGTTTGCGGTGTTCCACGAGAATCGTTTTATATGTCAATATAGTCTAAATTTAACTTATTGTTAGACTGCTACATTAAGCAAAATAACATTTGAATTAAACATCTACATGGACACTTTTTGATCAACATATTATTTAATTCTTACATTTCTAATTGCGAAATTTGAAGTTTAAGTTTCTAATCGCGAATTTTGAAAACTCTCTTAGTTTATATTGTATTTGTTTGCATTACAAATCCTTTGTATTATATATTAAAATTTTTTGCATTAAATTATTGTATATTATCTGTATCAACTATATCTACATAAAACTAATGGGTCTCGATAAAAAACTGCGCGCGCGCGAATATTAAATTAGAAAGAATCTATAGATAAAGAGATAATTCGCAATTAAAAATTTATGCTAAGTCTCCGATATTTTAGCTTATAATACCGATTATTTATAAAATAATCAACAGTGCTAAATGATCTTTAAATTCATGTTACATTTAGCGCCAAACATTGCGTATTTCTTTCGAACTCCGACGTCTACAACAAAGCAGAGTTTGAATGCAAAATTTCGTGCATCTCGAAGATCTTATCCTCGACAAGATGTCCGAAATATATCCCCGGTTCACTCTCTCTTGCTATGGAGACCTTGTGCTTGCAACACGCCCTATTCCGTCAATCGTCCTTTCTGCTACCGCTACATTTTCGCCGAAAGTACCTACGGACCTATGAAAGCGCTCGTCGAACCGTTAAGTGATGCAAAATACAAAAAGGTTCATTCAGGAAACGAGAGCTAGAACAGCGTGCCCTTCAAAAGGGCGGGAGGACCCGGACGAGACACGTTAAGTAGCCGCCTCGCACCGCAGGCGTCAGTCGTCAAGGGTCGTGAGAGATTGGATCGCCCTTAGAGAGTTTACATCGTATCCCCGCTAAAGAAACCGCAAAAATGTCAATAATCTCAGCTGGATTCCGACGACTGCTCTGTCCGACAGAATGTCTTTTTTTCCCTTGCTGCCCAGGTTTCCGGTTTGGTATAAATATAGAAAACATTGCTAACAGCGAGACAATTAATGCGTGTCACTATGACTTGGTAAAAATGTCATTTATTATGTTGTCATTAGCTGATGAAGATCCGTGAAAGAAACGTGACATTATAACTTTAGGCTTGAATTACTGAAAGCGAAGGATGATTCCAATTATTCAAAAAATTTTTTCTTCCTCTTTATAGTTTCTGAAAATTTTGAATGAAGAAAAATATTTTTTTTAAAATTAATTTTTAATCATCTGTTCTACACGTTTGCGACTATCAACAAGATTATGGCGAACTTTGTTTTTTTTTCGATACGCATGTTATATAGATACACTCTTTCTGCGTCCATTAATAGTCTATTGTTGAACATTAGCTAATAAAGAAAGCATTCATATTCAAAGCATTTACTATTAATACTATAAGATGCTACAAAGCGGATGCAGATTTATATTTTACATCGCAGCAAATGTTTTTGCACATTATTTATCGCTAAACGTTCTTCATTAGCCCCGACCAGTTTTCAACGTGACAAGGAAATATTTTAAGAATCATGCAAATCGACGAACACTTCATGGCCGATCGCAAATCGCGAGCCGATTCGTCGCCGTTGCTGACAACGACGACAACGACGACGACGACGACAACGATAACGGCGTCGCGGTTGTCCAGATGGAAACCGGTTTGATTTCGAGCTCGCCATCATAAGACGCGTGTAAGACGCTTGCTCAATTATTCCACCGTAAATCTGAGCGGCAACGAACCCTGCTGCTGAAGTGATCCTGAATCCAGGAGTCGGCGCGAGAAATCGTTCTGGCTGATTTAGCGAGGGCCGCCGATAATTGAATATCTGGATAAAAGCTAGATAACGGCTATCGTTGCACGTGCATTTACTTTGGCGCTATATCAGGAATATTGTCTTCAATATGCGACAAATGTGCCGGAATAGTCGCCATCACGAGCGAGCGTCTTCATTTATACGTTGCTGCTTTTTGTGCTCGATCGTATGGCTTCCAAACGAAAAACGCTCGAATTCTCAAAACGATGTTTGGTCGGGAAACATAAATCGAACTCTTTAATTCATCCATAAAGCGCCTGGTTCATAAAAAGCTTGCAGAGATGTCCTTAACATGTTTGACCTACATCATTGGCTATTCAAAAGGAATTCTTACCTGCCAAATCCTACACAAAATACCGTTACTTGGCATTATGGCTTCCTTGAAAGAAAGAAATTATTTTTCTATGCATTTAATAAAAAGGTCTAGTGTGATATGCATATAAGAAAAAAATTAATAATGAATGGGTTAACAATGAATAAATAATATACAAATATACAATATATATGAATAATATATGCAGAATACTTTTAAACGACTTCCTTGAAAAATATCGCCTATTTTTTTTTCATGCCTTTAGATGATCCAAAATTTTTTATATATATTTATGCAGTCAGTGATCATAGCTATTATTAGTATTGCTTTGTAAATTTTAAAGCATTTTATGTTTTGCCTATATTTTTAATAATATATGAAGGACACTGAAGATAGAGAAATGCATCTATTTATAACTTTAAGATAGTGAGAACAACAGGGCGTTGGGAGTGAATGAGTCTTCTTTTTATTTATTGGCGCAGTTAACAGTGCGCTAATAAATAAAAAGAAGACTCATTCGTGTCACACTTTAATATTATAAAAATAACCTTCCGGACGTTTCTGCTCCAGTTTTAACCATCCTCAGCAAAAATAACTCCAATATCCTCTTAAAACCGCATTAGTATGTGCACCATGCTGTGATCCCTAAGTACGAGAAAAGTGCTAGCGATCCTCATATGTATAACACGTTGTCCAAAACAGTTGCATGGCTGGATGGAATCCCATGACTGTATACAATAATATTTGTGAAGTTATATACACCGTATATGAGGAAACAATTCTAATGCTCCGATAACTTGCCTCACTTACCTAAGGCTCACAGCAAAGCGCAACTACAACGCAAAACGACGACACATTGCAATAATTTAAATAAAATAACCGGAATACAATAAAATACAATATAAATAGAAAGTAAAAAAATAAAAAGAATAACAATATGTCATGATTAGTCAAAAAAGTCACTGATAAAACCGTATAAAGACAACGAGAAAGTTGAATAAAAGAAGGTCTATACAGTAAAACGTCAGATAAATAAATAACATCGAAGTAAAATCGCTGAGATAAAGGAACGATAGGTCAAGAGACAGAATAAAACAAAGCCAGTAATGTTCTATTTATATCTTTATAGCAAATATATAAATCGACGATGAATAAATTGGTACGCTTCGAATAAAACAATATTGTCAATGACAATCTACGTCTGTATTTATCGTGTTGCTCGAACATTTCTTTGCTTCTATTTTTACTAGATCAAATCAACAAGGGAGACATCAATCTTCATCTTTCTAGATCGATAGAGATCTCGCTAGACTGGACCTCACTTATAGAGCTACTCTACTTAGAGTCACGCTAACCTATGAATGAAATTCAGAACTATGAGCGAATCCACTGAATGATCCGAGATAACTGACTTAGATTCTCCCGCATCTCGATAACGCCTTTTAACGAAATCCCTTAGCGCGACTTAGCTGAATCACCTGATCGTGAAGGGCACTCCGGCACCTCGAGCAGGAAATATAAATTAATTCGGGCCGTTTTGAGGGGCGAAAGTCGTGACGTAGTAGAGGGTGGGCATCCATTCAGGCTCCATTCATTCGTTCTAGCAGGACTATAAATCCTACGTTCTCAGATTCATTGTCCAGTTCGACGATCCCTTCGTGAGAACCGGACGTGTGGGCACTTTTCTCGCGTATCTATTTAATCCTTCGCGCACTTGCTTCGGCGATAAAATATAACGCATTCGACTACAAAGCAGAATAATAATAATACAACATATCGCGTGGACAATGCGATCGTATTCGTAGTCTAAAGAAAATAACGCAAATTAAGCGTTAAGTTAAGCCATCTAAAAGATGATGTCTGTACAAAATATCTTTTAAAGTTGACAGATACTTAAAAATTTTTAGGTAAGAAAAAGTTTAGATGTGCAATTAAAATATTTAGTTGCAGTTATCTCGCATATCCTTTAATAACATGATTAATCTTAATAGATTTTTAAATCTCCTATCGCGTTTATCCACGCCAATTGCACGTCGCTTCAGCTTCAATTTTATAAAAATATCGACGTCCAAAAGTAGATGGAAAACGAATTGCATAAGCTTTCTAGAATTATTATCGCATCAAGGGAATCTCTTTCCTGCCCCAATTCGCAGATAAAATCTCGGCGTTCTATTAGCGGTCCGAGCGGAGACCGATCTTAGTCATCTCCGTACCAATAAACGAGTCGTTTGTCGGTAATTAACTATGCCGGGAGATAATAGAAGTCCCTAGAGAGGCAGTCGTGGGGAACATCCGCGAAGACTACCGCAGCCTGTCAGAATGAAGAGCCGTTTCCTGTCGATACTCGCTGTTCTTCTCGCACGTCATGATGCACACGTGGCGCATTACGCGCCACAGAGAAAAGGACGGTTTAATCCCATTGGGAGTGCTAATCTTTGCGCGCAGGAAATTCCCCTCCCACTATGCCAAAACCTCATAAACCCCACGGCGTACTGTAACAATAGTCGGATCGCGCCACCGACCGTGAAAATAGGCCGTACGGTATGTCAGCCCCCGGCTGGCCCTATCGCCATTTTTCACAGCCGCCAATTTGTCGCCATCGAAAGAATTTCTATAAGTGGTTTTCATGGCACAATTGTGAAATCTTTTCTAATTTTCCTTTTCTCTTTGCAAAAGATTATTTTCGTCGATATAAATAATCTCAAGACAATAGCTGCGACAAAACGAATAATATGAAATTTATTTTACTAATCGCTATGCAGTTAAATAATATGAAAGTAACTTTTTGTAGAATACAGACTATTTATCCGATTGAGTGTACGAGATGCAGTATTTTAATGATATCCACATATGGGCGAAATAATTATTAGAATATTGTTCTAATCGGTATTTTAATTACTTGTTATGAATGCATAGCTGAATTTTGAGTTTATATACGTTTGTGGGCAATCACACACAAGACAAAACGCCCGTGAACGAACCGAGAGAAGTTTCTGAACGCGCGATTGGCTCTCTGGCATTTCTTCTCCTGAACGCAGATGGAGAAACCGTCTTCTCGATTCAACCACGACTCGTGTTCACGGCCTTGTCTCCAGTCTCCTTTTCAGAGGATACAGGTCGGAGACAGGTTGGACAGGAGACGCGTGAGATGGAATCTAATCTAGAAATGTAGGAAGTCATTTATACATTTGAACATTTGGAATTCCTTCTAATATAACTTTTAATGATTTTACTGTTCGTCTCGTAAAAGAATAACCCGTCTGCAAAGGATAGCTTTATATTATTTATATTAAGAAACGTTAGAAAATTCAGCTGTGAATTCAGCTGAGAGATTGTGTCGGTTCTTCTGTGACAGCTTATACATCTCAAATTTTACACATTTCTCACGTCGCTACTGTGATTTGAAACGCTAGGAAAAATTGAAATTTGAGGAGATCATAATTTCAATTGAAACGACCGTAGTGTCAAAAGTGTCAAACGTTAAATACCATGCTTGTACGATACAACAGGCGGGAAAGTGCAACCTGTTGTGGGAAGACTCAGTCAGCACTCGAACGCGATCGATTTCAGAGGAATACGACGTATCTGTTGCACGCCGTTGTATCTTCATTCCCATTTTGACTGAATAAGAGACAAGAAAAAAAAGAGAATGTTCCCCGTCGGCGGATCGAGCAGCAGTTCAAAAGGAATCGTCCGCCCGCCTTGAATATTCGAGCACGTCCGCGTGCTCGTCCCGGTCAGCTTTCGAGAAACGAGGCGACCGGACAGGTTGACGCGCGAGATGGAATCTGCGCCTTACGAGGGACGCCCGCAGAATGTATTCTACGTGTCGCCGATGTCAAATGGTTAAAAGGCCCCGAGACACGCCCGACCTGTGTATCGCGACGTCTATAGCGTCCTACGCCGGCGTCATCCGAATTTCTCCGAGGACTTTGTACGAAGAGAATCGTCCCTCTCAATGCATTTGCGACCATTATCGCGTGACTTCTTCTGTAATTGCTACCTCTTTCTATTACCGTTGTGATCGTTGAAGAAGTAGTTTTCGTAGTTGGTGATTTTGAAAGACGTGACGGACATCATGAGCGTACTGGCCTCCGACGCTGCGAGGCTGTAATGAAAGATGAAGATCCATTGAAATGTCGAACCCATAAGTTTGTTGAAGTCGGATTATTTTTCTATCCAGGTTTATACCTGGATCTTTTTATCTTTTCCCTTGTGGGTAGGTTCGTTTGACAGGTGAATTCTGGAACATTGTGCCGAACTAGAATAATGTTTTTGTCGCGTCTGGACGTCACCACCGTGTCGCCACGATTTTTAAAGCGTTTTCCCCTTTATTTATCATTCTCTCGTCACTTTGGCTATTGACGATTCTTGGCCGCGTAAAACACGTAACTCGATAGAAAATTGCCGGAAAAGTCGCCTCGAAAAAATCTCTAGCTTCCAGTTTTAGAATTTTTTTTATTTTTAAAGAGAAATTTTTGAAGATGAATCAAGATATTCTTCGAAATATATATATTGCATAATTTCAGATTAGAGAAATAAATAAATATACATATCACGTGTTTTACGAGATTAGTTGGAACTAAATAATGATTCCAAGTTTTGAGTATTACAATTGAAATTTCTTCAAGAAAATAATATATGCGAGAGTATTTTTTCTATGACTAAAATTAATTGCGTACCAAATAGTTGTTATTTAGATATAATCCTTTAAACGGACAGACTGTATTTAAAATTGGCGATGTTCTGGAAGCAGCGCGAAAAGGTTGCCAGATCATTATTATTCTACGTTGTTATTCCAAGTGTCTCTTGAGATTTTTGCTATTTCTATATTGAGTCCGTGCTACATCATTATACGTCACTACTCTAAAATTTGTTTTTCTCTTTTTTCCTATACTGCAGTTTATAATGAATTGGGATTTTAAATCCCCAAAGGTTCTAGACATGATAGACAGAGGTTTTTCTGCAAAATGAATAAATTGAGACGTTCGTGCGAAAATGTTAACCGCATTGTCGCATATTCTATTGTGGAAATTGAATATCTGTCACAACTTTTATAGAAAGCATTTAGAAGAAAAATAAATATTAATTATTGTACATCCCATCGACGCACGTCTCAATAGGATGTTTTGGAAAAGTCGTTTGTCAAAGTGTTAATCCTATCATACGGTTTGAAACCATATGAAAACTAACGCAGTCGAGAGACTAGTCAAGAAGTTTTCTGGCGACGAAATATCCATTAGTGCACGGAAAAAAAATTTTTCGCTAATCATGATTTGCTAAACTGTGTTTGCTGTCGTGACCATAAATTTCTAAACTACAGCAAAACATTTGTGTTTTGGCAAATCATGATTAGCTATGGTAGCGAAAAAATTTTTTTTCGTGCACAAATGGATATTTGGTCGCCAGAAAACTTCTTGATTAGCCTCTCGACTGCGTTAGTTTTCATACGGTTTCAAACCGTATGAAATAGGTATCATAGCTAACAATAAGATGTTCGCTGTCCATATATTACGACTGCAATTTAGTTACCACATGCAGTTTTTAGCTACGGCAGCTACATTTTTTTTCTGTGTGTATGCACATCATTAGATCATTATTGAAATATTTCTTCTACAGCGTTTTTTAGAACGTACTTTAGCAATATTTTGTACAATATAACGAATTACAATTACCGGACCTACATATCATAGTTGTAAACAAATATGATTATTATCTATCTCGGCATGTTGATAATTAATTTTCTTAAATTCTGAGATTTTTAACAAATAGAAATGTTATTAAAGGATCTTTAATTTTGCTGCGCGCTCGAAGTTTCAAAGTTTTAAATATTTCTCATATTTTACTGAAATCTAATGCTTGAGAAATATATGTTTCATAGATAATCTCTCTATGGATTTATTTTCATATAAGAAAATCGAACGGGATAATACACTAAAATATCGATTATCCGGACAAATTGAGAGAACAATATACTTGTTATATGGATTATCTACAGAAATATACAAATAAAGAAACAATAATATAAGCGATGAAAATATCATAGCAATTTCATTTTAAAATTTATTTAAAATTTGTAGCATTTTATATTTAGATATCTGTGTCCGTATAATTGATATTTTAACACGTAATAGCTATTAAAACGCTACTACAAACAAGAGATGTCGCAACCATTCTAACGCCGGCTATACGTTTTAAAATTATACGAACTTTCCCCAAGGGAAAAATATTTCTTTTCGACACGCGTGTGGTGCATCTCTGAAGAAATTCGTAATATAGAAAAGAAGAAAAGGGAGAAAAAGGGGGATGGTAGGGGCCCCGTGTCGGGGCCCGTTCGCGTCGATCTCCAAACAGACCGCGTTTACTCGTCCATCATCGGGAGCCTGGGTAAACAGCGTTTACAGGGCCCGCACAAACGAAACGCCAAATTGTAACAAACTGATCTATAACTAAATTACACGCTGTACCCGTCCCGTTTCGTCGCCCTCCGCGCGCAGCTATATAAACACGTCAGCACGCCGCATTGTGCCCGACTCCCGAATACGGAGATCGAAGCCGCCCATTGTTGGATCCTCGCGGCGTTGAGAACGCGATCGCGTCCCATTCTTTGGACGCGCGTCCGCACATGCGTGCTTGTGTGCGTGCGAAATCTGACGGCGGAAGCTCAGCAAATTCGAGCATGCGCTGCATCATCGACGATTCCAGAAGAGACATTGTTTTCTTCGTCTACCTCTTCGTCCACCTTTTCCTTCTGTCCTTTTTCTTCTTTTATAAGCACGAATGTAGCACGCGAGATTAAATGTTTTTCCGCAATGTAACAATTAATTCTCTCCAACGCCATCATTCTATCACAACAGTTGGTTTTTCTTCGATTTATATAATCGTTGGACGTTTAATATAATATTCTATTTCAGAAGCCACTAATTTCTCGAATGTTATAATGGCATCTTTTTTGAGTTTAAAATTGTTCTGTGAGAAATAAAAACTTTTTAAGTTTGTATACATATATAAGTTACAAATTTGCTCGAAAATTTTTCTGAAAATTCTCTAGATCTTCTTTATCTGTTATATTCTTTGTGTTTAGAAATACATCTTCAGATAAATAAATTCGTAAAAGTCTAAAAGGAAACTTTTAATTATAAAAATACGTCAGTCGTGAAGATCGGCAATGACATTCGTCACGCACGCATCAACGAATGATAATTGTGAAATGAGGGATAAAGATTCCTCTGAGAGCCGATTTTTGTTCTCGAAATCGTATGAGCTTACGCGACACAGCAGTAGGATTAGACGGAAGCCCGCTAATCGGTACGTAATCTCAGTTTTAGCTCCCGGCGAAGCATGTGTCCAACACTTCACGAATGCCAATCGATCCCTTTACAAGGAATCGGCTGCCAGCGCGGAAAATCTTGTTACTCGAAACATCACCTTATTGTTTCTCAAATGGTCCTCGATTACACAAATTGGCATTGGCGTTTTCGCAGAGGAATTTCAGGAAAGCGTTCGCGTATTTCTGAATGCCGATCTGACGGTAAAAGAAGACGACAGCAACTTAACAGAAATGGTATTTTCCAAACAGAATATAATAAGAATGACATTTTCGTTTACTTCAAAATAATTTTCTTCAATAAATCGATTGTGAATACCGATTGAATGGACGAATGGATATAATACGAAGCAGGCGGGCGGAAACATGCAAAAAATGGTTACACTGGAATCATTCATTCATCGTAGCGACACACGTTCGGCAAATAATGAGATTACTGCTTGCATTTCCGACAAAGTCGGAGGCTCATTATTCGATCGCAGCATCCGGTCGAAGCCGGGAGTTTGGTAACGAGCTTTACATAGAAATGTGGGCGCACGGCATACCTGGTGATCAAAGAACCGCACTATTCACGGTTCAATTCCCGATACTTAAAGAATCGTCAACGAGCCTTTAACCCTTACCGCGGGGTGCGCGTTTCGACCGAACAATATTTTAGCCCTTTATTCGGAAGCAAATGATGTGTATACATATAGATACATAGCTATCGGTGATAATCCGAGCGAGATCTCGGGAAATCTTTCGGTTTTGCCAATTAGGCTCTCATCTCGCAGAGAGCGCCGGAGAAGAATCCGAAAGAGGCGAAGGATGAAATCGTGAACGGAGGGACGGACGAAGGTATATATAAGGTAATACCTAAGGGAGAAAGAGCCGTGGCGCTTCTTCTCGCTGTTGACACAGAGAGAGCGCCCAGTTAACGCGACCTTTAACCAATTCATAGGCTCGGGTTAAGCCAGGATTTGCGGCTTACACTGATGGTGTTTACTACTACTACGAGAGATTTAGCAGTTTCTGCGGCAGACCGGCCCTGGACCGCGCCATGCCCCGCCAAGCCAGGTAGAGGTACGTTGCTTTGCGGAAGCACGACAGACGTGATGCCGCTTTTCCGTCGCTCGGCCAAACTGTTGGCCGCCGCTAAACCGCCGCTTCATGTATCATTGGACGCGGACCGTGTATTATCGAGCTCGCGACTTGAAATACTCTTGGGAAAACTGAGATGGATCGCAAAGTGCGGACAAACAAAAAAAATGTCTATGTTTTTAAGAATCCATTGTGAACAGATTGTGACCAACTACTTAGGATTTGTGGGCGTGGTATAGTCACTAACCTGAAGTGTTTCTTGAGTCCCCAAAAACTTGCGGTGACCGCTGACATGACTACAATACTCCTGTCGTTTCTCGCACAATAGAGAATCGTAGGTTTTATCAACATTAATGAGAGCTGTCAAACAGGTCGTATTTTATAAGTTGGCCGTTTCGGATCGTCGAGTTACGACCGAGTAGACGCGCGCGTACAAACGCGTTCCGTAATAGCGAGTGATAACGGAATACATCAACGGACGGCCATTCGATGAAAGGCATCGACGAGGTTAATTGGAGGCCTGGAAGAATTATAATGGCGACGATGACGCATGGAAGGATACCGATAATTCGTTATATTACGAACATTTCGTAATGGTGGACGGACCGTGTCTAATCGCCGGGATCCGTGGGTTCCCGCGTGCGTCCTTTCACTTCTTTCCGGCAAGATTCTTCTCTCCCGGCAAGCAAGGGTACGTTACTTGGCCGTAAAAATATACCGCTATTCCGTGAAAGACCTACCGATTGCCCTTTATTGCCGATTGTTAGTCGCACCGTTACGCGCGAGTCATACTTTGAATATCCACACATATGGGGTTGGGAGAGAATTTTTTAATGCCACGATTACAACATTTTGATTAAGTACTCGTAGACGTTTCACGCGCGAGGAAGCATGCCTGCCTCATGCGCAATGAACATGCGGGCAACGTTAACTGCATCCAGCGCGAGGGATAATGCTAAATCTCGTAATTATTTAATTTATCGGCTCAACCTGACTGACTAATAAATCAATGTTACTTTAGAATTAAATAATTTACGAACTGTCAAATTAAAGTGCATCCTTCACAATACTCAAATGTGATAAATCACAGCGTAAGTCGTGTATTATTATCGATTCACAGCGAGCGATTGGATAATAATTGATAACACTTTGTACTCTCGTATCGTACAAACGCGACATTTTATGATCTTTACGGTATTTTAGCGAAGCCGCCATGTGCTTAAGCGACATATACAATACGACATTATAACAGAGCGAAATTTCCGGTGAAAATTCCTCGTGCTGATATAATGCCAAGGCGATAGAGATACGGGCACGGAGTTGCAATCTTTCGTCGACATCATTACCCAGCGTCCATTAGAGCTCTCACAAAGCAGCCTCGCTGCCGTGCCCAGAGCCTTTGTGCATTCTATATACACTCATCCACCCACGTGCAGTAAGTTTTCTCGAAATTCACGTAACTGAAAGCTCCCACCCTCTCTCTCTCGCTTTCTCCTCCTCCTCTCGCGCCTTTCCGGGGAGAGCTCGGTGCGACGCGAATCTCGCAGCGTACGCCGTTAATAACTATATACCTTCATATATGCGCTTTGTACATGCACAAGCATTTATTTCGCGTCGTAACGACAGTGGCACGCAACGAAAAAAAATACGACGCGCTCGCGCACTCACAAAGACGAGCTCGTTGGATATCACGGATAAATATCGCGCACGTAATTTACGATGAGCGTCTTAAAAAGGGGGAAAAAATTACCTTGCTCGCAATTAATGCGAGTTTCACTTCTGCCCTAATTAAATAGTAGAGTAACACTGCCTCTCGTAGCTTTCCATGCTCTGAAATTGAACTTAATCTTTAACGCGTGTAACGGAATGTGTATGCATATACATATGTATAATATTTTATATATTATAATAATATATGTATAAATAAATATAAATTATATATACTCACATTTATTTGTTAAATTTTTATGTCAACGTAGGTAGAGTTTCCGAAAATTTATCTAATTTATCTCGAAATTTCACTTCTTTCACTCCGAGGGATATGTTCGCATTTGATGAAATATTTAATATTTATGCTATAATATATTTTTCTCTGATCTAATTGGATCGGCAATTTTTCGATACCGGTTAATTTATCCGAGTCCTTCGTCCGCAGGCGGCGGCTGCAACGGCGACGTATACGCGCCGGAACGCGTCGGAGAAAAATATTCCCGTGCCGTGGAAGTCCCGAACGCATGGGGCACACGCACGAGAGGGCCGCGCCTCTAACACGCGTGTGCTCTCCTCTTGCCGCATCGGCATACCTGTCGGTCGCCGTGGCCAGGTAAATATGTGGCCGGACCCGCGGCATATATGTATCCGCACATAGCAGCCCAGTTGGGCCTCTAATGATGATCTACGGTTAGCTACCGCGCACAGCTTCTATAAACCTCCTAATTTCTCCTCTATAAATTCGTCGACGGGGGGGAACACCCGCTTCCTTCGCACGCTCGCCCTTTCTTCTTCTGCCCGCTCGCGTTCTTCTTGATCTTTTTCCCCCCACTGGGTCCGAGGGCCCAACGATCGGGCCCAACTCACCGGCCTCTCTTTCCCACCGGACCCGTCATAAATGCGCGACTGTATTTAATATTTCGCGAGCCTGTGTGACGCATATCGTTTATTATCGACCGCCGCTCCCGTGAGCCCCGCGAAGACAGTGGGAGCGTTAGGACGAGAAGAGAATGATCCTGCGAGGAACGAAGGCGAAACGAAAGAAAAAAAAGAGAGAGAAGAGGATTCGCTCCTCGGACGAATCCGTGGTTCTGCGCGAACCGAAGAACCGGGAGATACCACAAAGACGATCGTGAAACTCGCACGTTTTTTATACCCGCCAGCTGAGAAAACACTGTTCGAAATGTCACTCGAAACGTCTATAGACGTTTTCATTTTTGTCCCTTCGATTCGCCTCTCGATCGTCGATCGATCGAGCGGATCGCGAACGCCGTCGGACATTCGCGACGGCGTTACCAGACGGTCGTAAAAGACGCGCTCGCGAAGAGCAAGAGAGAAAGAGAGAAGCGAAGGCGGCTCGAAGATTTTAATACGAAGAGCGAAGAGAAGCGTTAGCGAAGTATCACGTATATCCGCAAACGCGCGTATGCGCGACGTTAGAATTTAACGACTTACGCGAATCGTGAGTTACACCGGAATGTGTCTCGTAGATACACGGTCGGCCGAGTACGGTATAAAAATGTCAGCGTTATGACTCACCCCGTGTCCCATTTGCGATTGTATTCCCGTGAAATCGCCGCCCGCCGACGATGCAACATTCGATGGCGGTGGGCGAGCTGTCGTGAATAATTTCGATAAATAACCGTGCGCCTCTTGCGTTTACGCGTTTGCAGAAGGTACGAAGTTTCGCGACGAGCGATGTTGTTGGCTACTTGCAGCCAATGCGGATACTGACGGAAGGTATAAGGGCCATTCTACAATACGTTGCAAATGTCCCGTCGCCAGTCGCGAAGAATGGCAACTACTAGTTCAAAAGTGCTATTTCCAATGTGGCTGACGTGCTGCGATTGCCAGTTGCTGTCGCCAAAAAGTTAAACGTTGACCAACTCTCTTTTGGCAACAGCAACGCCAAGTGCAACCAGAAATAGCACTTTTCAACTAGTAGTTGCCATCCTTCGCGACTGGCGACGGGACATTTGCAACGTATTGTAGAATGACCCTCAAGGCCCAGACACAATGCTAGGCGATAGCGATAGGAACAGAGAATAACCACAGGAAATAGATTTCAACCTATCAGAAACCGTGTATTAATGACTGTGAATTGTGCCTGGGCCTTTACTCTCTCCGTGGCGAAGTAACGCATTCTACAGGGATGCTCCGACGGAGCGAACAGCGAGATGTTGGCTCCGTTGTACTGCCGCCACGATGCAGACATCAGCGGGGAATTTCTGTTTGCGAATACCTAACTCGCAAAGCAGTTTGACTGATATCTCCAGAATTTGGAATTGGAGTGCGCGAGGTGGAGTGGATGACGGAAAAAATACGTGCGCCCATAAACCGGTTACGCGAATATGTCGTTGGAATTCGAGTGAAAGTAATAAAGCCGATGAGGTAAATGACGCGAAAATAATTGTGGAACGATTTACAAAATTGCCTGCCCTGCGAGAAGATTCGCTGTTAATAAATTTTTTAATTTCCTAATCGACGTGTTGCAATCATTTTACTGACTATTTTCGATATTGTATTTATATCTCGATTCACCGAAATTTCTAAGTTTGACGAATCGCCAAATAATTGTCATTTTAATTGTAAGACTAAAGCTTATAAATTACAAATGAATATTAATATGTATTGGATTCTGTAAGACATTACTGAGTAAGATATTAATTTGCTTACTGATTAATTATCGATGTTTTCAATGTATTATCGGAATTCCATAAGCTATTTATGAGTGATTTCCATATTAATAATTTTGTGTTTGTTCCAAAGATGCATTAGCTCAAGTTCGTTAATCAATCTCTAATTATAGGTACAAATTTTCGGCATTTTTATCGATCCAAAGAAAGACAGCAGTAAAAAGAAAGCGTTTATCTTGACAGTGATGTAATTAACTAAAAAACGACAATGTAATTTTATTACCATTCGAATCGAGGACTTGAAAAGCATTTCCGCTGGTCGATGTCATCGACGTGTTTCTTAACACTCTAGTACTGGAAGGTTTATCATTATTTAGGAAGTAATAGTTAAGAATGTGAGGATCGTCACAGGGTTTAAACTTAGCACGCGATAAGTTAAGACGATGTATTATTATACACTTTTATATAATAATTTGTGTAATTTCCTATTTTCTCAATATATACGGTGCGCGGGTTTTGCTGTGTCTGTTGTTTAGACGGCAGGATTGCGAGTCGAGATGCCGACAAAGTACGATCCCGGCGGTACAGGAGAAATCGAAGGGCGGATAGGAAAGCCGGAGGAGGGAAAACGTCAGGGCGGAGCTTGAACACGGGAGGAGGAATAAAACGCGCAAACTCGCAACGAGCATCTCTCTTTCTCCCTCTCGCCGCGTCCTTCTTCCTCTTGTCTTTCCTCCCCTTCCCTTTCCGCCGTCTCCCCCTTCGAACGAGTCACCCCATCCGGTTTTCCTCTTTTCACTTTTATATGGATTTTTTTAGCCGCGCGCGGCCCTTCTTCCTCTCATTCGTCGAGAGCCTTGCGCAAACTTGCTGCCCTCCTCATTTCTCCTCGTTCTCTCAGCCTCCATCCTTTTTCTCTCTTTATTTTTTCTTCCCGTCATGAGTGCTACAATTCAGTGGTTTTAATGTCTCGTCTATTTCTACTTCGTTAAAAGTGGTCATCATCAAAGTTCTTTCGTTGTTCCGCATTTCTTGAATTGTTCCTTATTATTGTATCCTGCTTCCCTTCAAAATTCGTAATTTATAATCTGTCATCTGTTTCCGAGAGAGATATTATTTTTTTATAATTGTCAAACCGCGTTCCTATTTTACGTTGCAAAATCTGTCGAATATCGAGAGTGTGTTATGATTCATTGTATATTATTATTCATTGTTAGAAATATATTAGATGGAATACTAAATTTCATTAGGTAAACATACATTTTTAGATATTCCATAGTTTTGTAAAAGAGATAAATCAATTCTCAAATTTGTCAAAGAATATACTATTATAATGTATACATTATACATTTTAGTTAAAAAATTGTATTTTTTTCTCTCTGCCTCTGTTTGTATCTATCTTTCCTTCTCTGTGCAATATTATGTAATATTTGCACACACATATTTTCTATATTGTTGAGATTGGATGGTTAGAGTATATACACATATGGTTGCACTAAGATATTCAACAAATAACCCGAGGGCAGCAGCGGAAGCGAAGACGCTTTAATAATGGCGACTTACGGTGTGCAAATCGAATCTCGCGCGACTTTCCGCGATCGTTTTGCTGCCCGTTCCGCCTTGACTTCCCTCGAACCGGTTGTCGCCGTAGGAAGTTTCTTTGTTAACTTCTCTTTCCTCTCAATTTATCGGGCCCCTACCAGCTCGGTAACGAGTCACGCTCGTGCCACGCAATGGCGGTCGCGACGGCTACTCGTGTATGAAACGGAGACTGCTCGCTGAGTCACATACGCGGTTTTTACCCCCGGCGCAAGCCTCTTAATCCGTGAATTGATTAACTTTCGATACATTTAGAAGAGTCAAAATGTATACACGTGCGCAGGAATGGCGTTTCGTGTATTTACACTTATCAGACTTGGATAATCAAACTTAGAGTATACATTTGAGAGGCATGTCTTCTCTAGAGAGCGAATCAATTAAAAGAGTTACAATTAACGAATATTAAAAAAAATTATCTATAGTGCAGACTTACTTAAAATTTAGAGGGCTAAAGATTATAGATATCATTAGTTTTCACATAAATCTATTCCTGTACATGTGACACTGTGACATTGTCATATTGAGATTTTTTCATCATCAATTTGATTAAAAAATGTTGTCATGCTTTATATATCGTTTATATAAAATAATTAAATAGACTGTTGTGAATGGATTAATTCTAGAATATAGACCGAATTTGTTGAAATCTAATAAGAAATGACTAATCTTTCTCGAACTCTCGCTAAATACTAAATCGATGAACATTTAATTTTTAATCAGAGAGTATAAGTGATTTAACATTCGTCAACTGCGCTGACAGCCGCCGCGTGGAAATAAAAAAAATTATATTTAACGGGCCGCCAGAGATTAATGTTACATCTACCTTGAGGAAGGTTGCTGAAATCACAGCCGTCAGCTCTTTTCAATCCAATTAACGTGAGAGGATTATTTTGGAAACACCGGCTGCGGCGACATGTTAGAGTACTACGATCGTCCTTTGCAGCGAAAGGATTAACCCATAAACGAGCGTAACAACTCGAGCGCTTTTAAAGAATGCGAAATCGTCCTCGATGTCGTTTAATCGCTGGACAATCACTGCCCGTACTTCCACCCCCTTCGTAGAATGGATGTCAAAGTTTTTCCGGTAGTATTCGCGTTTCACCGAAATCGTCCCGACGGCGACGACGCTAATCGGCTTTCGCGAGCTTTGAGGTGTTTAACGTCGCCGGTACGATTTTCGCGGAAGTAACACCGATAAACCAGTGAAATCGAATATCGATCGTGCCATCCAATCATAAGATCATGTACGTGAAAGCTATCGATCTCAGGTTTTCGTGCGATCGAAACCTTACCTGAAGCGTGACGTTGTACAAATGAGAAAGATGCGCGGAAGCATGCCGAATGCAGTGGCATTCTGTTGGAAAAAAAGATTAACAATAAGTGTAATGTACTTAATTTATCTTGTCGTACGCTTATTTTACGCAGAAGAAAAGAATATCGCGCTGCGAAGTGTCATAACGAAAGAATATATCGCTTTCATTTGTATTAATAATATTGAAATACTGAAATATTTCGTATAGCGACCTACTTCTTCCCTTTTGTGTAAAATCGTTCGAGTAGAGATGGTAATAGACTAGCTTTTTCTAAGTTGGGAATTGTGCAGTCCCTAGGAATCCCTAGAGGTACCGTTATGTTGGGTTAAGGACTGCTGAGGATTTTCTACGACCTTTTAACATTCAAAGAGAAGAATGGACGGAGGTGAAACGGGTTTTAAAGCATTATCTATCTCTTTTATTTAGATGATTGTTGGTAAACGTAAGGATTAAGGATAATGATAAAGATTGTTGCACGTCTCATGATTCTCGGGATTTTAATTATCAGGATAATAGAGGATCACACAATAATCATTTTAATAATCTGTAAACAGGTATTCATGAAATTCATTTCGTTGATCAAATTAACGTTTATCTGTATATCTTTACTGTATATCTAGATACGCTCCAATCGTAGGTACAGGTTGTCACGAGAGCGATCGCGGAGACTTGCGTAATTGCGCGATAAGCACCGCATGCAAGCCAGAATTCGTGCATATGTTTACATATTTTAGAAGGGAAACTTAAATCGAACCGATTTCTTAGATCTCCCTCGTGGCGCTCTTATTTCTCGCTGCAACGCCTTAGCGTTAGAAACTACTTATGCTTACTACTATAAGCTTCACCCCAGACACGATGTAGGTTTAACGTGGAATAAGTTATTCGCGTACGGGTTATTAAGAAACGGATTCTGGATCTAAATGGGGCATGTAGTATTCACGAAACTGAGTAAAAAATCAACGCAAGTCAAATAATTTATTGTAACACAGTTAGAAGCGATTTTGATTTTAGTGGTGCAAGCTTTTGATAAGCGATAGATAATACACAGTCGAGTGCATTAACGGTGTCCCGCACTCGCAATGTCCTCATGACACGACTGCAACATAATCGATAACACAATTAAGCATTGCTCTGTAAATAATTATCGTTCCTTCGAATCGTCGCTTATGGTTTCCCCTACAATCGCACGCTAACTTAAATTTTACTAATGTTCATTAAAATCGCGTTATAACAAACCAAGGCAGAAGCATTCACCCTCCCTCTCCGATTTACAACTCATCGGCCGGTATTCATAGTCGATTCTTATATTTAAGACCGTCTTAAGTATTGTCTTGAGGTGTCATCAACCAATCACAAAGCCGTATTAGCATCTTAAGACATTACTTGAGACGGTCTTGAAATAAGATTCGATTATGAATACCGGCCATAGAAGTTCGACAACAGACGCGAAGTTACAAATTATCTTCGCTCGCCCCAACCGGAGGAGATGCATACCTATGCACGCCAGAAGTGCCGGGGGATACGACTCCTGCCGGGGAACCTTATCGTACGTCGCAACGCTCCCTCGGTTAACGTAACGCGAGTATCCGCGGAATTATCGCGGGGCTGCCGCTTAGATTACGAACGAGCGCACGATGCGCAGCGACATGTGCGACAGCAGCCACATCGGGTAGTACCGCACGCGCGCCATTCGCGCATCGTACTCGTTGCACACGGGAGTTCACTATCTCTCACTCAATTTAAGCCTCATCCGCCGTAAGCGGATCGGCCAAGCTGGCCTTTTAACGTCGGATAGTCTCGCCTCTCGCGGCTGCGCGGCATAGACGCCTATAACAAACATTATCCGCCATAATGCCCCCGTGTAAACATACCTACCTACATGGCGCGTCAGCCTCTCGGTTCCTCTTCCCTTTCCCGTCCGAATAAAAACGCGTCTGAAAGTTTACTTAAGCGTTTAGTGCCGAGTTAAGTTTCACGCGGCTAAGCCGACTTTTCGGCACGCTTCCCCCCCGCTCCTGCAGATACTTCCGGTTTAGCACGTGACGCGACGCTGACCGTCGATTCCGCAGCGCCTCGGTTCCAACGCGCGTACTTTCCGCCGCGTTCCACGTGCCGCAACGTGGAGGGACGATTAAACCTATCGAATTTGAGCTAACAGTCATATTTCATCATCACGTGTGCTCGCCGTGATGTTAATGCGTGTTGATCAACGCCGATTAAGGAGGTTGGCTACTCAACTAAAAATGATAAGAATTAGTTCAAATTTATGGAGGATATTCGTCTATGGGAATCTGCCATCCATGGAAAATTTAAAGTCAATGGTCTGCATGGTTGTCAAGTAATTAATTATTGAAGTTATACTCTTATACACGGGCGACTTAGCAAAAATTGTATAACTTTTTTTTTCGTTATTATTTTCCATCATTATAAATGAGAATAATGTAGAATCAAATGTAGAGACATGTGATGCGAATAAAAATTTGTGAAAATTGAACAAACTTGAATATAAAATTATTAAATAAACTAATATATTTTATTAACATATAATAAATTGTAAGACGACTTGACTGGCCATAGATGGTATTCTATTTATTATTACGTATTAACCAAACGGATTGTGGTCCTCTACGAGTATTAAATTTAATAATAATAAATGCTAAAGCATCTATTAGATTCTCCCCCTCTCTCCAACACCCTCCCATCACGAAAACTGTTAGAAAATTTCTTGCGAAAAATATTACCTCAGCCAGTATTTGAACCTGGATCTCCCTATACTTCGTGCGGGCGTCGTAGCCAGTTCGACCACCGAGGCATGTGGTAATATTTATCGCAACAACCGATGATGTTAAGAAAACGTATTATTTCGAGTGACACCATATTTTAGTCGAGGTGTATAATAACCAGAAACTTTAATTTTATTAAACCAATATTTTATTAAACCAACCATGCAGATCATTGACTTTAAATTTTGCATGGATGGCAGATTCTCATAGACGAATATCCTACATAAATTTGAACTAATTCTTATCATTTTTATATTATTGTATATTTTTGTAATTTGTATAGTTAATGAATAATTTATTTTTGCCCCAATAACGGCGTTGGCTTACATTAAATTGCACTAAAAAAAATCCATGTATTTTTACATGGAAATTACTTGTTCAAAACCAGAAAATTATCTAATTATCACTGTTTTTTTCCCAGATTTTTTAAAGTGAAAATACATATTAATGGTAAAATATAGGTGAAATTACTATTTTTATGCAAAAATCACTTGTAATTTCACGTAAAATCACTTGTAATCACTTGCAATTTTCCATGTGGGTAGCAATATTGCATGATTATGCTGGGTTGGAAAAAACTTAAGCATAATTATGTAATTTCACACAAATATTTTTTTCAGTGTGGCTCACTTCCATATTATCCTTGATTTTATATCCGAGAGCCTTGTTATCATTAATTTTAATTATCATTTTTAGTTGAGTAGCCAACCTCCTTAATGCGTCTTTGTTTCCCTCGTTAACGAGTTTCGTAGACAGTCAATTCGCACGGATTTCACAATTATTGCGAACGGTTTATGCACTTGCTCATTTTTGTTTTGATAAGTAAAGGTTTAATGTGCATTCTTCGATAAAGGGAAAGGTTTGAATTCCTCACGCGATGTTTCGCAGGTTCTAGTTGGGTCTCAAAAAGGGACTAACCATTTATACGCCCCCTACCACTGGCTAGTTTCCTTTCAGTCCCGTTTTTCAAGAAATCCATCTTGTATTGGCATCAGGTAGAAAAAAGTGACAACGTAGAACAGTAGGATCGAAGAGGGTAGTCGAGTCACGGATACAACGAATGAAAGATGTGCAGTAACTGCAGTGCAGTGTTTCTATAAAGATCGGCTGTGATGTACATTTTCATATACAATGATCGATATTAAATAGCATGTGAAAACTAACAAATATTAATTATGGTTAAAATCCTGGCTGAGGTAATATTTTTCGCAACAAATTTTCTAATAGTTTTCGCGATGGGAAGGTGTTAGGGGGAGAGGGGAGAATCTCTCTCTAATAGATGCTTTAGCATTGTTATTATTAAATTTAATATTCGTAAAGGACCACAATCCGTATGGTTGATACGTAGTAATTAATAAAATACTATCTATGGGGCCCGTCAAGTCGTCTTACAATTTATTATATGTTAATTATTTACTGGCGATTTAGGAAAATTAAAGTTTCTGGTTATTAATTATGAACTTGCCAGAAAAAATGTTAGTACGATTTATCAGTAACCGTATTTTCATTCTCTTTAAACGCGGCAACTTTTTTGAAATTATTGTTCATTAACACCGATGCTAACACTACCTGAAATGGTCGAACATTACCTGAAATGGTTATAGACTTTTAATACCTTTCTCGAATTGTGTTGACTACATTGTGTATTTGAAAAGATGTCTATCAGCACATATATTGATGATGAGAAAAAAGAAAATTAACGGTGAGACCTAAGTTAAGCAGTTGCGGAATAAATTGTTCGTTGAAACAATATATCAACACTTTTGTTGTATTAATGTATCATGTATCATCGAATTTACAAGGTAGGTCAATGTTGCACGAGCAAATGGACATAAAATGTTCGTTTCTTTTTAGCAAATAGTACTAACATACGTGAACATTTAGTTAAACAGTATTGAAATAATCGAATAATTCTACTGTATTATTTAGAGATCTGGGACTGATTATAGTTTCAACGAATGCATTGATCATTTTAACTGTTTTTTTTTTTTATATAATGCATCTCTAAAAATAAACGAGGCAAACAGATAACGAAAAAATTACTTAATATTTTCTTTAATGTATCGTGCATCTCGTGAGAGCAAGTCTCTATAATACATATTTTTACTTTCTTAACATTTCGCATTGTTCATTCGTTATTCGTTATCAAGTACTCATACATATTCCAGGATATTTGTAAATTTCGAATCTTTTATAAAATGACTAGTCTTTTTGTGAAACGTCGTCTTTTTGTAGAAAAATCGTTGAAATCTCAAAAGCGAGATAAGTTTATTTCTTTATATTACTACGATTTTTCTGTCTTGGTTTAGAAGAACCTTTGTTCAAGAAGAATCAGCACAACCTCCAAATTTTTTGAAAAATTATTTTAGGACATAACACACCGAATCGGTTTGCCGCTTTTAAATTTTTTACCGGAGATAGACGTATTATAAAGTCAAATAACGTTAAATAACATTGTACAATATTGAAGAAAAAGTAAAGAATCTATGCATTTTATATGTAAGATAGTAGCATATCTATATAAAATTAGCTCCAAAATTTTTAAAAGAAGACGCTTAAAAAGTTTCCGATTCCTTTTTGTCAAAGAGTGTTTTGGGATATTAAATTAATTTTAAGAAAGAGTTCTCTTTTATGAAAATCCATATTTTGAAAATTGAGAAATTTTCTTCACAGTTCGGAGATTTTTAATAGTTTTGTAATTTTTGCTAAGTTTTCTTGTTCTGAGTTTAATCCGTGGAAACTCAGAAAATTTTCAATCAAGATCTGAGAAACGTTGAACCTTCTTACCTTTATTTTTATTTCCAAGCGTCAAGAATAATTAGAGTCCTTTTTATGAAAAATCTCATTGATTAATCACCACTTTATCATCACAAATAATGAAATTAGAATTGCGGAAACGATAATCACGTGAAATTTTACCAAACGCTGATTCTTTTACAGGTGGAGGAGGGTCAGTACGGCCCTGTGTTTCCGGAAGAATCGACGTCAAGACTAACGGAGGATAGCGCGAGGCGGCCATCATCATACGGGAACAGCGCTGTTCATCGGGTGGAGAACAGCTGGTGGCCGGGCGAGCAGGGCGGAGGGAGTCACGCGATAAGGGAGCGTGATAACAACGCCGCGGTGGCGGGTGAACTGGTTTCTCGCATCGCGGGCTGCCTGAATATGGCGGGTTACCTGAAGGCGGCGGGCGCAACCTGCGCCTCGACCGGAAACCCTCATCAATACCACCCTCACGGTCACCCGATGGGGGTGGGCACCCATCCGCATGCCCACTCACATCCGCATCCCGGTGCGCATCCCGGTTTGCCGTCGCACTTCGCCCTCGCCCCCCACGCCCATACGCATCATGCGCTGGAGCACGGACTGGCGGCCGCGTTTCCGCAAGGTAAATCTCCTCGTTTCTTCCAAGACGAGTTCAAATTTCGCTGCTTAGACACGCGAATCTAATCATAAAATCTATTTGCTTTCGATAAGACTTTGACTGTAAACTTTTACCGTAATTATAAGCTTATTCGTTAAACGCTATATAACACTGTCCGGCAAATTTAAGCTTTTTTAAAAACCATGAACCAAGACAAGGTGATTCTTATAAGTTTCTTTGTCGCTGAAAACAAATCCACAAATGAAATTGCTCTATCACGTTTTGAATTTAAAAGTGCTAAAAATGGCATTTTTGGGTACTTTTGAGCTAAAGTAGCTCAAAAATGTGACGTGATAGGGCAATTTCATTAGCGAATTTGTTTTCAACGACAAAAATCTATAAAAATCAATTATTATGTTGGCTGATTTATGCAAAAAGTTACAATTATAGATAAATTAAAAGAAAGGAGCTTAAACATTATAAACTATTTTTATTTGCCATCCGCTTCTGCTCATATCGCATTTTAAAAAATTTTGTTTTTTTACAACAAATAGGACGGCGGAAAAATAATACTATGCACGTGCATGTATTTTTTCCATAGAATCCAATGGTGCTATTAGTTTGGATTCAAATCAAATTTTTCATACATTGTTTAAACAAATTATATTTGACAATTTTGATCTCGGATTCATAATCGGCGACCCCAAAAACCGTTATATAAAAATGATTATTTAAAGCATAAGCGGATCGTCCTCAAAAGGTTATTTATGCTTCTTTCTGATTTAAGCTCCTTTCTTTTAATTTATCTGTAACTGTAACTTTTTACATAAATCAGCCAACACAATGGTTAACTTTTATAGATTTTTGTCGCTGAAAACGAATCCGCTAATGAAATTGCCTTATCACGTCACATTTTTTAGCTATTTTAGCTCAAAAGTATCCAAAAATGCCAGTAGCTGCTTTTAAGTTCAATTTTCTCAAAAACGTGACGTGATAGAGCAATTTCACATTTGCGGATTCGTTTTCAGCGACAAAAAATCTATAAGAATCACTTTGTCTGATTTATGGTCTAATTGTAAAATCCGTGTCGAACAGTGTAATTGTCAATAAAACGTTAAACTTTAATTAAAAATTAAGTTAAAAATGCAAATTTAGTTAAAATTCCTAATTTAACTAAATTATAATATAGTTAAAAATTCCATTTACGCAGAGTCAAGTTTGTCAAATGATGATATAATCTATGTTTCTTTACGATATTTTTGAAAAATAAGATATACTTTTTTGGTGTCTACAGCATCGAAAATTGAACTCACTGAAAGTAATCACAGCGTAAAAGATGTACAGCATGAGATTTTATGCAGACGATTAAAGGGTTATATCGCATGCTACATTATTTAGAAATTGGGGTTGATATCAGAATAATTACAACTCATAAACATTTAAATAAGGGTTAATCAAAAGTTCTCGAACCGGAGTTAACCGCGAACAAAGCGAATGAATTTTTAACAAGTCGATGTAGTAATTGATTTAAATACAATATATATATATTATACTTGCAAGCATGATATCATACTAAACGTTGGAAAAATGGAAAATGGAAAATTGCCCGTACATTCCTGCTCGAGAATAACGGTAGGTTCAGTTATTGGCAACAATGAGGTTTAATACCGAACGTACGTATTCGGGACGGTCGTAATAGCAAGGGATTCGCACGGTTCGATATTGATGTGCATGCACGGAAAAGTTTTCACGTAATCGTGAGGTGGCGACAGCGGTACCGTTCTCGGTATCCGTGTTTATTAGCCGCGTCGTTTAATACGGTTCTGAAAACGCTTCCCGCGCTAACGTTATATGAACCATGAAATACCGCGAAAACGGGAGAAAAGATGAGCGAGGTTTCCGATGGTGATCGATCTAGCCGGCTAATCCACTGAAATAAAAGACGAGTGTTTAATCTCTGCGACTCGGCGTTACAACAGTGTGACAGATTTTACGTCGTTTCATTCATTCAACAAACGCCGTCGGATAATCTCTTCGCGCTTAAGGGAGAGCTCCACTGGAAATTGCAACTTTTCCGCTTCCTAACAGAATAATTTAATTTTTCGATCATTTTACGTGCATAAAGTAAACTGCTGTATTAAATTTCAACCCATTTGTAATGTAGGTTTTAAGCTATAGGTATTTAAAATCAGTTAATAACAAAACTTTCGCAATTAATTCTGAATATCAAATTTTGTTTGTCATACTGCTTTTAATCAACGTAGAAATTATAAATTTTTATTTTTGGAATATATTTGTCCATTTTCTCGAGTCTTTTAAATCTTAATATTCTATTGACCCTGTTTGCTCTTTTATTGGACTGATATTTAATGCATACTGGAAATAGACATTTTGAAGTGTTTGGCATAGATTGCCTAGCAATTTGGTATTCAAAATACATTCAACGCAGGAAAAGCTTTCAAAATCTATTGTGTATACACATACAAAATAAATCCCCCTTTTTTATCTTGTGTCTCCCTTCTATCACGCCCTAGCATTGCTCAATTTAGGTAGGCCCTTCTCTTTTCTCGTTTTATTGCGTGCGAATTAAAAACTATTATTAACTCACATATGTGATTTATAATTTAATTTATTAGTGCACGGAAAGAATGGATTTGCTAAAATATCTAAAAATTTGGCCAGATATAGATCTGAAAATAATTTTGTTGCACCATCAAATAATTATGTAAGATGCCCAAAACAGTTGCTGGAATATCAAAACTTTTTGCAGCATTATGTTTGATTGTGTTTGATCGTCCTACATAGTTACTTTTGATGGTCTAACAAAATTATTTTCAGATCTGTATCTGGCCAAATTTTTAGATATTTCAACAAAACCGTTCTTTCCATGTGTGCTAAGTAATTTAGCATTTTAACACATTGCTAGCCGTCGCTGTAAGAGTATTTCACGTGGACGCCATATTTGCTGTTATTGATTGCCATGCAAATCGATGCATCGACTGAAGCCATACGAGTGTCGAGCAATCTCGGGGCTTCCTAACTATAGCTCTCGTTGCGAGTTGGTGAAAAACACGCACGAGAGTGCACCTCCCTCGCAAGTTTTAAGTTTCCAAATATATATAAAAACACTTTAAATGTTTATAGACAGTTGCACACGTCCGTGGAAACACGTGTTTGTTACGAAGCACGCGCGACGTTTTGAATTTTGTTCTCATATTGGACGATCGGTACGCTTTGTTCGCTGCGATCGGAACATTCTCGTGACTCTTGTGAACATCACGAGATTCGAGGGAGCCTTGATAAAAAGACAATCGCAAACCGTCCATTATGCGTTTCGTGGTCGAGCGAAGTCTGGAATGTCCCCCTTGCAGAGAATCTAACGTTTTCCAGGCACCTGGCGAACGAAAAACTCGGAAAAATCTTCCGGAGACTGCGGCGCGCGGAAAACAGAAAGACAAAGAAGCAGCGGTTTCGTGGAGAATTCCCTCCGTGTCCGCGATTCCACTCTCGAAGGTCGTGTTGCCGGGTCGCTCGCGCGCGCACGCGGTAATTGACTGCATAAATTTTCCAGTGTGCCACAGAGCGCACGTAGACGAAAAGAGATCGCGGAAGGAGGGCAGAGATGAGGGTGCGCTGCTATAAGAGAGAGAGAGAGAGAGAGAGAGAGAGAGAGAAAGAGAGGAAGGGACAGAGCGAGAGTAGAGTATAAAGTACAGTGGAACAAGGTAGAGAGAAAGAAAGAGAGGGAGAAAGAGAGGGCACGACGGAGATAGCGCGCTTCGCGTTGCTTTCCTTTAGCGGCACGATTCGGCGGAAAGCAGCATCATCTCTCTTCTCTTTCCCGTCCGTCTTTCGCCGTTTCGCTCTCTTTCACCCGCCGCTCGAAAGGGACCTCGGCGGCGGGAGACACGGGGTGCCGGGGGCAGAGTGTCGAGGAGATGGAGTGGTCGGGAGGGGGGGTCGGGGGATGCTTCGGCGAAGAAGAGTGGAGAGAACCATGAGAGTAAGCCGCTTATCAGGGTGGCAGCAGGCAGTATAGGTCCAACCGACGCAGATAGGTGGGTTTCCATGGAAACACGGATCTGTCCGTTAGGTCCCTACGTACCTACGTCCAGCGGCTGCCTCTATCCGTTGTAGGCGTGTATCCGCGCTACACGAAAAGCCGCCGAACGCGAGAGGAACAACGACGCGAGAACGCCACGGGGATGGAGAACGGCGCGGTCTATAGACGGAACTAGAAACAAAGGACGGAGGGAACGGAGAGCAATAGAGAGCGCGGCGACTCGTGCCGTCGAAGATTTCGCTTTTATAGTCCGCTTGTGAAGCAAACGCATCGTTTATTAGCCACGGCCACGAGGCCGCGATTCGCTTCCCTCCTGATCTCACGGTCTCTCGCAGATAATTCCGCGCGGAGGTTCATGTTCTCCTCATTGATATACCTATCCGCGAGGCGCGGATGTTGAGGTGTCTTAATCTCCTCCACATTTCATTCGTGTGAAAATTGATAATCAGATTGCGGAGCTATTGGAGAAGACCTTTCGAATTAATTCACTTGGTGTTCGTCAACGACAGCGCGTGGACGGAAAGGGCCATTCCGTGTCGCTCGACACGGTGTTAACTTCAGTCGCGCGTCGGTGTTTATTTTGTTATGCAATCGCGCAGGCGAAGGTACGATCGCACCCTGATCGGCGAAAGAACGATAGCTTCGGGCAAAAGGTTTGGCGAGGAGACGAGAAGGGGTGTGCAAACGTAGGACTCTCCCCAGGACTCGTGGCATGCAGCGAGATACGTGGGAATCGCGTCATGTGGCCACCGCCCTTTCCCATCCTAGCTACTATTTGTTGTTGCAGAGAAATTGCCCGTCCACTTAACTTCCTCCTGCTCGTCGCGGCGGCGGCGGCGTCGCGGCGCATGAATAAAGACACCGTTGTCGACGATTTCCTCCCGTCGATTGTCAATCGAAGGGGAGCGACGGAACAAGTGCAGATTTTGATCCCGGGCTCGTACGCGACACGCGCTTCTCGAAGCCGCGAGACGTAATGTATCTGTCGTGTAACGTTAAGAGATACGTTGTCATTGGAGGAAGCTCACGGCGGAATAATTTCCGCCCTAAATATTTCACTCGAATATTTGACTCTCTGCATACGTTTGCAAAAAGATAATCGCGATTTATCTGTTGTTTACGGGTCTTCGCCGAAATCTTTTTCGAAAATTCAGTGACAAACGTTGCCTATTTGATCCGACATTAAAACGGATCTCCCTCGGAGATCGTTGCGAGATAAATTTGTAAATTCAGTCCTTTCGAGGCAAATGTCGCGTTTATCGCCACTGCCAAAGGCCAGCTCGTTCTCCGCTTGTCAATTCGGTACTATTTCAATCACTCAATTAGGCGTCAGGTTAAGGGTGGCACGTGGCGCGGACACGTGCTGTAACACGCTCGTCGTTACCAAGTGGCCGCGAAACGGCGAGACGCAACGTGAGGGCCGCTTTCGTGGTGGCGCGTGTCACGGCTAAATTGAGTAGGCGGGTGTGGAGAGGCCAAACATAAATCCAAACCTAATTGCAAGACAAACACTTGAGGCTGAGTGAAATGTCGCGTACGGCGAGACATCGACACCCGCTCTCGGAAATCTCGCTTCTCTTCCCCGTCGTTTCTTTCGCATCTTATCTCGCCGCGATGTCCTATCGGAATTATGTCTTCTGTTATTGATACGGCGCGAGAGAACCACTACGTTTACCCAGGTTTCTCTCTAACGCGCTGAAATATTCCCTTACGCAAACATCGCGACTTGGAAATTTTGCCGACTTTACGCGCAGATTTCGTAACGCTACGTGGGAATTTGACGCATAAAGTGCATACAGTCTTCATCTCACGATTCCTCGTGCTTCCCAAAATTAGTAATTCATGCTCGCCATCGTTACTTAATAAGTACCAAATAACTTTCCGAGAATGGACGTCGCAAGGGGGACGGCATCGCTTGGAATATTGCAACGCGAAACTTATCCGCTTACTCGCCCGTCCCTGACGCATGTTGGTATTTTGTTACGTACTTACGTTCATATCCGTTAGATTATCGCACGAGAACGGCTATCCGCCACGGCCACACGTACTTTGCATCTCTTCCTGCTGGAACTTCCTTATGAATGACGACTTTTTTCGGTTTCTTCCAATGTCGATGCAATATAATTATTTGCCACTAGAAACATTTTTAACCAAAACCGTATTAGCTTAACAAATAAAGTACAATAATACAGAATTTATTTTATATCTGCTTTAGACGATCTTTAATTCGGGACAGATTTCGAAACGCAATTTTATTTATAGTTTTATAGTGCATCTAATAAAATTTGAAAGATCAGTGTGCATATAGAATACATATAAGAATGTTATAAAATTATAACTAGTATTCTGTCGTAAATTACAGATGTCTAAAGCGGTTTTTAAAATATCTTTGCATTCCTCGGAACAATGCAAGGATTTTTAAAAAATTTTCCATTATCTGCGATACTGATTCCGTTCACAGCAAATCAGCAAATTTCTTACATACCAAACCAACAAGTGAATTACCATCAATTTGGCAATGGGATTAAACAGAGGATACAGAGATATCATCAGTACTACGTTCGCGAAGGTATGATTTTGAAGAAAATATGATATACATTAGATAATGGTGGTGGTGTGTACGGTTGTGCTGAGAGAAAGGTTTTTTTGAACATCTCAGAATGTATCTAAATCTCTAGATAGAAATAAGAAATACGTACGTGACGGACATTAAAGTCGATCAAAAATGAATATGTTTAGGCTATCTATAATAATCTATACTTGCGAGAAAATTTGAGACAGAATACTATTTATAATTGTATGCATCGTGTGATCTGCAAATGATTTAAAGAATCAGAATATTTATATAGGATGAACTTTATAACTTAACCTGCCTATTTTAAATATGTCTATTACTTTTGATATACAAGAATATACTTTTGAATACAAGAAAACATGCAAAGAAGAAATTCGATAGGACAACTATGGCCAGAATAGATCTTTTTAAAAAAATATGAAATTCTATCGAGGCGAATCGTTTAAAGTGAACTTTATACTTAAAATCTTTATCTAATCTGATGGCTCTTTTTGGAAATAAAGGCAAATAAAGTCATTAAAGATACGTTATTAAAATCGTTACGTTTAAAGATTTCACGAAAAGATGATCGCGTGAGCTGAATGCTCATAATTGGAATATATGTTGACGAAAAAATAACGCCACTTTAGTTTCTCGTCTTGAGTCTTCGGCATTGCGATCACACGGTGGTCACGTTGTAAACGCAAAGTCGGCCAAATGTTTTCGTAGCTGATGGCCTTTTAGAATTCCCTCTTCTGTCACCGTCCGCCACGTGCTGTCATCCCACGGTCCCCCCCAATAATCCAGCCCTCCGCCCCTGGCACCGCCATGTAGCAGCCTATTCGCGTTTTAGCTTTTAATTAATTTTCGATTCTGTGTGCCCGAGCGTGCCCCGCCTTCCACTGTCTTCCTTCTCCATCCGCCACGTTTCGCCTCTATGAATATCAAAGTAGTCCGGTTCTGCGCGACGAACCCGCCATTTTACGGCTCCGCGACGCTCTCCGTTCTTTGTTTACGATTTATCAATCTATCGTTTTAAGGATTCCTAGCGTTTCCTTATATCGTCAACGATTAAAATTTCGTCCATTTGCAAAGTTGCTATTTTAAATGTAGATCCTTTTTTTATTTCATCACTAACTCTTTAAGACCCAGGCATTGATTCCGTTTGAGTAAAATTTACGATCAACGATCACAATAGTGGCTTGTTTAGCGGGAACACCATTGTTTTACGAATTGAGATAGAAAATCTAGCTCCATATAAAACGGATCAAGAGTATTACATCGACAGAAACACTACTTTATCAATACAAAACATTTGGGAAGAACTCAAAGTGAATGTACATAATTATGTACACTGGGCCTTAAAGGGCTAAGTAGTCTGTAGAGTGACAGTTACAAAACTAAAATCAAGATATGATATGTATTTTTGTCAGCTACGGAGGTACATGGCAAAAACCAGCTCCGCGGTTTAAGGGTCAACCCGCGCAAAACCACGAGGAAAAATAGTGTCGAGTTACACGATGCGTCTGCCTCAAACAAATTTCTTTTTTAACCGGAATGGCGCAGACAAAACCGCGATTAAACAACGGTGAAAACTTTACCGGTGCGCTTACTATTCAGTCGACTATACATGTAATTGCAATTAATTACCGCCAGTTCCCTGGCGTATCAGTGATATGTTGCATCCGAGATAAATTCCCAGCGCCGTATTTCAGTAGCAACGGGCTTTCCGATGTTATCTAAATCGGACATGCATTTATTTGTATTAATTTATTGCGCGCGCTTTCCCGCGAAAGTTTACAAACATCGAGGAACAATAAGTAATAACGTATCAACAAACGCCATAAATTATTTTCACGTCGTTGCGTATTTTGTCGCGCACTGTTAATTATATACCTCATCGCCGTCAATTAAATCTAGTAGTTTAATAAATTCTCTCTTTTCTCAGATCTTTCATCATATCCCTGTCTATGATTTACGTAGACGAAGAAAGTTTATTTATTTAAATTTAGCTTTAAACGGCATTGACGAAATTAATTGAGATTAAACTCTTTCTATATTACATTAGTCTTGATATGCTTTAAACATTTCTCTTCAATATTTAAGTTGGAGAATACATAATTAAATATTATGAGCGTTAAATATCGCAGGATGTAAATAATTAGCGAGGTTAATATGACGAATATTTTCGTTTTTGGTTAGGACGAGAAAGATTTATCCAGCGTGGTTCGAATTTCGGACACACGCGGGAATACCGGCGGATCGCACCATCGGATTGTGCATGAAAGAGGGATCACCGTGAAATTTTGTTAGTGGTCCATTGACTTACGCAGATCTCGACGAAACGGCGAAACGCGGCGGGCACGGAAGAATCCAATAAACGCAAAACGAATTTGCTATTAGGGTCGCGTCTGATCTCGTTGCAGGCCAATGAGGCGGAGCAACCCTTATATCAACCCTCCCGGTATCGCGTCTCACTGACGATAATAAATCGAATCATACTCCGGGAGTCAGCGGGTGTTTGCCGATCCATTAGGGTCGTTTAGCTGACTGTCTCTCCTTAGCCTTAAAGCACGATACGGTTGTCAAGATTTTTCGTTCACGCATTTAAATCAATCGAAACGATCCTAAACTGCTTTCGTTTGTCATTAAATAATATGAGTAAGTTCTATTTTTCATAATTGATTTGATTTAAAAGGAAAAGTAACGCGGCTGTGTGTGGCATCTCCGTCGAAAGTAGTTATTTCAGCGTTATCGTCTTAAACGTAGCGAACGATAAAAAACATTTCTTCTCGGTCGCGGGAATCCTAGGTTCACTTTTTAATCGCTGTTTAGATTTACAATGTCGTATTTAGAATATTCAGGCGCCGGATAAAGCGCACAAAATACGGCTTTGAAGAACTTGCTCGGCGGCGCCTTGCGTGTCAAGGAAGCGAGCGGAGAGCCATAATCGGGGAGCCATTGTCTTGGCAGTATAGAAGTGCCTGGCTCTCACCGGACCGATGGCAAAGGCCGTCGTTAACAGTAGCACCGACGCCCACTCGACAATCAGAGCGTCCTCTCGGAGCTATTCTCCATGCACCGCCACGGCGGTGGATCCAGCGACTATGGGCACAAAAAGATTCCCAATCAAATGGGATTTGTTCAACGAATAATTCAGCGTGTATAAAACCACTGTATATAGCACAAGCTTGAATATAGACGAATATACATCATAATAAATATCGAGTCAGAGTTAAGTAAGCTACTAGCAGAAATTAATGAAAGTTTGTTTATCGCCTTTTATATATTATACTATAATACTGATGAAATTCTAACAAAATGCACGGACACTTTTTTGATCTGTTGCGCGTTATCTCGAGAATGACGGCAAGATTGTTTCACTCCAGAATTTCCATGTGTCCATAATCAATGGCGGACCTGTGCCGGAGGCGGCGAGATACGTATCATAGATCGAACGATCGCGGGTGTGTCGCGTCCGTCACGCGAAGCGATGGCGGTAATACCGACCACCGTGGAGTTTGTACATTGTGAGCTCGACGCAATCTGTTCCGAGGATCTACTCCGGTGCCATACTGGTAGCCCACTCGACCAGTTCGTTAGCCAATCACGCAGGTACCGTCGTCGTCGTCGTTCGTCGTCATCCTCCTCATCCCGGGCTCTCTTCGAACCCGAGAAGAGCACCCACGAGAGATGCGATTGATACGACGTTGTTTCCTTCTTCTGGACCGCTCCTTCCTTCAGGGCCTCGGTTACTCCGCTTTTGTCGTTGCTCCCATTGGTAAACTGTCGTCTCATATCGAAACGTTTTCGATCGGGTCTTCCGTTGTATGGATATGTATTTATTTGACGGTTGACAAAATTCGCTGATTCATTTTTATCGCAAAAAATAACCTTTCTAATAATTATATATATATAAACAGATATAATAATATAATAATATAATAATTATATATGTATAAACAGATATGATATGCTGCAACAGAAAATTTTTCTTAATATGTGCTAGATATGAAATACAGATCAGAGTTACTTTAATTTCTCTAATTATTATATAACCGAATTATTTATTTATTAGTCGACTCCAACTGGCCATATATTGATTACAAAATAAAAAACCGCTACTACGTTTCGATCCTTGGTTTGGGTATAAAAATATAACGAAAATTTTATTATATATTACCACACACTGAGAAAAAAAATTGTTGAAAAAACAAAATATTTAGTCCGATACGTTCAACTAAAACATTAGTTGGTTTAACTGAACATTAGTTGAATTAAAAAGGGTACAGTTCATTCATGTCAACCATCAAAATTTTTTAATCAAGAATTAGGTAATTCAACTAATGTTCAGTTAAACCAACTAATGTTTTACGTTGAACGTATCGGACTAAATATATTTTGTTTTTTCAACAAATTTTTTTTCTCAGTGCATTTATTATATTATTACATTATCATTGTTTACGACCAAAAATTGAAACATTATTTCAGTGCTTACTTGAGAAGGACCCAAACCAAGGGTCGAATTTATTCCAGTCGTTTTCTGTCGTAATGTTATTCTTTGTGTATGCCACAATTATTTTTTGTGTTTGCCACGATTTGCCACACACGTTTATGCGCAGTTTCTAGGGGTTACTTTGGGAACTGTTTCTTTTTCTCGCGGCATGCTACTCAGTTCGCGTCTTTAAATTGCTGTTCTGCTTTTTGTTCTGCATCATATCTTTCCCTGCTGACGCGAACTTTCTCCTTTTTGCATCGCGATGGTGTGACTCTTTTTCTTTATTGTGTTCGGTGAGTGGAGGGCCTTCAAGTATGGCGGATAAGAGGAATGGAAAAGGAGAAAGAGAAAGCATCGATCGTCTCGAAAACAGCTGCCTCGCGTGTCTCCCAAGTCTTAACGGGACGATTACAGACGTATACCTACTTTACGAGGCGGGGCTTCACCAATCTCCCGTGAATGACCCTATTCTCTCAATTATTCAACTCGTATGACCGTCGGTCATTCGCGGCTGCGAAATCGGATGAAACTTTTGCTTTGAAAAAAACTCGCAGGTTTGAGACCCGTACAGATTAGAACGCATCTTGATCGAGTACTTCTGCCTTTTGCCTTCTGGGTTTTTTTTTCTCTCATTAACGTCGCGAGCTCTCCGCGCGGAACGACAACACGAAAATTCGGCGCATAAAAATACCTCGCGACCGGCGGCCCGGCGAATCCCCCGGTCCCCGGATTCCACCATTCCGCCTGCGACTTTACGATCCGGCTTCCAACCCGGAGACACTAGCGAGGCGCAGTTTTCCAGTCGCTCCTTTTTATTGGTTCGCGACGAGGACGCGCCGTATATACTCGCCGGCGTGCTCGCCGAGGGCCAGCATCGTCGTTTTCAGCGGCAGCTGGGAGCGAACCGCGACTTCGGTCCTCTGGATGCTCGTGTATTCCGGGGTGTATTCCCTCCCTCCCTCTGTCCCCCTCACCGGCACCCCCGTGACCCCCTCATAAGCGGATTACGTGGGTCCCGAAACGAGCCAAGCGAGGCTCGATGGCACGAGGAAGGTAGCGTGGGGTGGGCCGTAGGGGGGAGCTGTTCAAAATTACGCTATCGCGACCTCGCAACGCTCACACCCCTCCTCGTCAAACCCCCTTTGCCGCCCTGCGCGGAAACCAGGCACGGCAACAACCCCCGTCTTCGTACAAGACACCGATGTCGCAAGCGTTCCATATTTGAAGACATCGACGGTCGATGCGAACGTATTGAGGTTTCAATATCGAAGCCTATCCTCGCAATAACGATATAGTTCTCTGGCAGTTATAACCTTTGTTGCTTCTTCTTCGTTCTTTCAATTGCCATATATTTCATGAAAAAATGTAAAACTATCCGCATTACGAAATCATCGATTGGTTTAATGGATCGAAACTGATTCGATGATTCAGTATAACGATAGATCTTTTATTTCTTTTAAACGCTGTACAAAGTAGTTTTGAGAGGGTAACGCAGTAACGTAGATCAGTACGCGACGAAACCAAATTTCTTGTTGAGATTTACGAAACGCAATAATTAAGGACGAACGCTTCCTTTCCTACTGTTGCAGGAATGAATCAACGCAAGCAACGTCGCGAGAGGACGACCTTCACCAGAGCTCAGCTGGATGTGCTAGAGGGGCTATTCTCGAAAACGAGATATCCGGACATCTTTATGCGAGAGGAGGTTGCCCTCAAGATCAACCTGCCAGAGTCGCGAGTCCAGGTAATTATTTTTTTTGTCTTTTTTTCTCCCCCTTCTCTCGTCCTGCCCGCAGATTTTATAGCTTCTAAAATATCGCTGTCAACGACGTAGAAATAATAACGGAGGCTGACGGAAAGGTCCTCTGAACTTTCAGCGAGTAAATCGCGCTCGTCGCGAGTAATCCGAGATTGCCATCGTCGATTTCGCGTACGGTATATTAACTTAACGTTTAAAGTCATTACATTCTTTGCGCGTCAAATTGCACGATGTAAAACGCTGCGATCTCGATACGCGACGAAAACGAGGAAAGGGAGGACGGAAAAGGGAGACGTTGGAGCGAGGGAGATGGACGGGAGCGCGTTTCGTGCTCCGGCAATCGCGGCCGAGATTTAAGATATTTACACAGCGCGACGTTCGCGCCCTACGCCGTTCCATTTCGCCATTGTCCCAGCCCCGCGCCTCGTACATTGATAGATGTGCCGACGAGCTCGTTGACGCTTTTATTGCGGTTCCCGTGACATCTTTATTTCGCGACGGGGCGTTACCAAGTCACGATCGCACGGATCTCGAGCTCGTGTCTCGAATACCACGAGCTTCCACTGCGCCCAACCCCCGCTATTTACATACAATACTCGGAGAAAAGTCTCGAGATACGCGAATATAAAGATGAAATTATTAGTCCGGAAGTTTCGAAGAATTGAACATTTATTCAATTCTTCAGGCTTGCGTTACGTTACGTTTATTAACAAATTTACTTTCATATTTTAATTTCTTACGAATGCTTAATATCTCTTCTACATACGTACGTGCATTTTCACGTATCTTTTTTCAAAGCTTTCTCTAAAGCTCTTTTGCACCCTTACTTAATAGATTTCGCTCGTAACCCAGCGCGTTCGCCTGTTATCTGAGTCCGTTTGGGTCACCGACGACTCGCGCAAATATCGTAGTATCGTAACTGGCGTTTCCACTGGAATCGTGAAATATGTAGGACAGAAGCGTGGAAATTCAGCCCCGGGATGTGAAGTTTCCGCGTAAAGTTAAGCCGCCATGAATGGCGACGCAACTGCAAAAGGGTGTACCGCACATACGAAACACGCGTGTATATACCTATGTGTACGAATGCTGGCGCACAGCAGAGGGAATGCAATCGGCGTATATGCGGGATGTATATACGCCGTATATACGTAGAACGGCTGTATATACGTGCGAGGTAGCGTATCTATGCGAACGAATAATATCTGGAGGAGGGATGCTATCTGAAAGTTTTAAAGGCAGGGGAAGTTCGGGCTGGAAGACACGGCTAGGGGGCAGAGGTCTGATGCAGGGCCATAGGTGTGCGTATGGATAAAGATACACATGGTAGTGCGGCGTGCGAGGTACAACATATCGTTGATTTGTTCCTGGATTATAGCCCCTGGCTCTGTCTCGCTCGCGAGAGCTCTATACGCGCTCCTCTCTCGACGAGAGAACCACGCAGCTGCGTGCGACGCGACCGATGCGATGCAACGCGCCGCTGAATGAATTCCACGTTCGTCGCCGTTCGTCGCCGTTCATTCGTCACTTACGACGTGAACGACGAATCGGAAAATCTCGTCGACAGGGAAAAAAAGCGGGGCTAGGAAATCCGGCCGCACATGACGGTGGATGGAACTATCGCGAAACTCTCCGACCGTTTACTTTTTGCCTTGCGGAATTCTATAGTTGGAAACCTGTGATATAGAATATACCAAATGGAGAGCATTAATCAAAAAACATTAATCAACACGGAAAAAAACGATAAGGTTGCCACAACCACAATTCGTCCAACAACATAGTGAATGTTGAGACAACCATAGTGAGACAAACATAGTGAATGTTTGTCTCAACATTCACTATGGTTGTCTCAACATTCACTATGGTTGTCTCAACATTCACTATGTTGTTGGACGAATTGTGGTTGTGGCAACCTTATCGTTTTTTTCCGTGAAACAACAAAATAACAAAAACAAAAATTTTATATATTAGAAATCTTCTGTTATACTTCTTAATGACTTAATGACTTAATGTAGAATTAAAGTTTTAGAGCAATGGATACGTTTTATCATTATTTCTTTGATTACATTTCAACGATTTACCGCTATCGTATTATCATATTTTAAAGTAAATGTAATGTAAAAGCATATGTGTTAAATATATGATGAATATTTTTTAATATTCTCTCTTCCTCTTTTATTCATAATTTGGATATTTATACCGCTCATCTGTATTTTCACAGTGTTGAGTGCGTAATGAGTAAACATTAACGACACAGCGCGAGCAGAACGTTCATCACGTTCGCATTAGCAAACAACGTGCGCGGCTCTCGCGTGCTGTTTTCTCCATCAATCCTGCGTGCTGGACGATGACACGTTCCCGGATGGGTATCGTCGGTGGGGTCGTATTAATAGTACAAATAAGAAAATATATTTGTCATAACAGAGTGTCAACGCAGCTGCGCCGCCTCCCCCTGGCTACTGGGGTGGTTTTCCGTTCGCTGGATGTAAACCAGATGGTGGCGCAATTTGCACCTCGGCCTCGCCGACGGTCTCTCGTGTGTACGGGCGTGAAACCGTCGGTGGTTGCCCCCGGGGGTCCCCGGATGCCATCGCGGCCTGTTTGGTTGGTTTTTGGGGGTAGCTATCTCTTTCTTTCTCTCTCTCTCCTTCTCGCTCACAGCTTCTGAAGGGGGTGTCGTTGTGCAAACATGCCGCTATAATGGGATCGTTCTCTGTCTGCCGCGCCAACCTCGACGTAGATCCGTCTTTCTCGCTCTCCCGGGGGCTCGTTTCGTCCGCGCTGATACGCAATATCCGCGTACGTCGCGCCCAACAGATTTCACCACCCTATTGCGCGATGCGGAGGATGACTTTTGCGAAATGAGGATCTGCCTATCGCGGCACCACGGCGAAGCAGAAGCCAAACAAACGGGAGAACGACTTGCGGCGACGAGCGATTATGGTCTCAGAATTGGCTCGCATACTTTCCGACTTCGGCATATTGGAAAGATGTGAAATTCCACTCTGTTTATTACTTCAGATTAAGCGCGGCGCGTACAAAATAAACTTCATGAATGATATTTGCAAAAATTGTAGTAATTCCTTTTATATATATTCGATAAATATAATTTGCGAAATATACGACATTTTATATTTCGGCACTAATACCTTACTTTGAAATACCTTACTCTATAATATCTTAATCCGATATTGCTCTAGAATATTTTTCTAATATAAACAGTACTTGAGACAGTTCGGTGAGCGATTAAAGTTTCCGTCTATTCTTTCGACACGTTTCGAGACAAAAGACGAAAGGATTGCGCGTGGCTTCTGTCTCGGCCGGCGAATGTGCACGGCCGTGCAGCTCGAAATCCCTCATACGCTTCGGCGATTCGCGCTCTCCGTAACAACTGTTACAATGCCGCCGATAATAACAACGACGACGACGGGTCCCGCTTTTAAAGGCGCGGGCATAGATTCATAGGATCGCACCCCTAGCCACATTGTGCCCCGGCGGGATTATAGGGGGATGCGTGAGGGGGAGTATTACGAAGGGGTACGAAGGAGGAGGAGGGAAGGAGGGGCGATCACAACGCACTCGCGAGCTTGCGGCCTACGAGGGGTTGCTTTTTGTCCACCCCCCCCCTCTTCCTCCCTGCCGTCCCTTTTCCGGAGAGAAAAACCCATGTAGGTGTGCGCATCTTTCGTATAGTCGTGCGTATGTGTTTGTAGCCGTAACGTGTAGTTACAGAGAAAAAGCCTACGTGTGTGCACATATTCATGCATGAGATACACGTGCGCTACTCGCACACATACTAGCAAAACCAACTATTCGATCTCAGGGGTGAAAACAACCCTACGACGAGCTCTGATTCGCGCATGCGTGCCGACGAACGCCGTAGCCACCGAGGATCCCAGGGGATGCTCCAATACACGCGTGTCGGGACGTCGCGCCTGTACACGCGCTCCCCCGTACAGCTCCTCCCTTCAGGTCGTTGTTATTGTTGCGATTTAATGAAATGTTACGCCCGCTCGCCCGCGATTACTTTCCCATTGCACCGATTAACTCCCCATTCGGTCGGTCTCGTCTCTCGTGGCGGGACACTGGGACATCTTTCCTCCCTGACGATCCCTAGGGCTACGGCTTCTATCGGAGACTTTTATACCTTGTTGAAAGGTATGCCGATATCGTACGATGTCTATCAGGGGAGCTTAATTGATTTCTAGGCTACGTTATTTTTTGATGTCCACGAAATAATACAATATCATAAAGATACTATCTTAAAAATTGCTGATTGTTGTATTCGGGAATCTGTTCCGCAATCTCACGGCACCTCCGCCGTTCCTCTGTTCCAGGTTTGGTTCAAGAATCGCCGAGCCAAATGCAGACAGCAATTGCAACAGCATCAACAGCAGCAGCAGCAACAGCAACAACAACAGCAAACTCCTCCGTCGAAGGGCTCGCCCAGATCGAATCAGAATCACAGCAACAGCAGCACCGGAAGCAGGATATCGACGAGCTCCTCGACGACGCCGAGCAGGCGATCCTCGCCGGATTCACCGGCGCAAGGTAGGGAGGCACCAGTAGCAGGAAACTCGCCCTTGTCGACTCCGCTTCTGTCGACACAGTCGACATATCCTCGGGTTGGTACGACGCCGACTGGCGGCAGCGGAGCCAACAGCAATCTGACGACCCCGTCACCGCCGCTGACACCGAGTTCCAACCAGTTGCAGCCATCGTCTTATCCGAGCGCGATGAATCAGATTCATCACAGCGAGACTTACAGCTTCGGCTGGAGCTCGGCGGGGTCCGCTTCTGTGAACCACAGCCAATACGCCGGCCAAGGTTACAACGCCTATGCCCAAACCCCAGGCGTGTACGGTGGCGACTATTATCAGGCTCAAATCCCTCACATGCACCACAGCCCGCAGGCCAACTACCATCATGCGCAATATCATCCCAATATGACGCTCACCCCGTCCATGTCACATTTGACCAGTCACCACCTGAATCCGGTGACTAGTCAAACGCAAGCCACCAGCAACGATATAGCTGCTGCTGCCGTCGCCGCCGCCGCCGCTGCGTCGGGCGACGAGACTGCCGGTTATGTGCTACCCGATCAGAAGTATCCGCCGTTGGTATAGCGGTCCGGCAGGTCCTCCGGGATCTTTCAGCGGGGTCAGGAGACCGCGAGCACGGCCGGCTCCTCGATGCCCTATCATTGGCGACTAAACACGGCGATTTGTCACGAGATCAACGGTAATTTGGACTCCGACGACAATTGATCGTACGGGCAAGGAACTTCGCCAAAGCAACGCTAGATGTGCTCCAGACTTGATGGGTATGATAATTCGTACCAGTGCGCGAATCAGTTATATGAACGTTCTGCATCCAGAATGACTGTGACGACAGATATTAGCCAATATCGCAACAATCGCGTACGTATCCCGCTAACGTAGAGTTTTTGCGCTAGCACCGCGTTTCATGCGAGCGCTAAGATTTTACTGAAATAATTATACGATGCCAGTCGTCAGTTGTTAAATGATAACTGACAGTTGATTCGTATGAAACGTTTGACATTTACCATGTTAATAAACAAGATACTGTTATTTTCTTATACTCAGTTTGCTGCAACGCTCGATGCAGCCAGTTCAGATCGTATATTACCGGCGTTTTCAGATTGCGTGGATAAAGCCACGTATTTACACGCGGTTTTCTCGATGTTCCTGATCTAGAAGAAATATTTTGAGATGAACGATCACCGAAAGATAACAAAACCGCGTATGAAACATATTTAATTAATTATCTGATAATTTAGTAATTATCGATAATTATTAATCGTGTTTAACCATCGTAAACCGAATTTGATTTCATATTTACGATGTGCTGTTCAACAGTTTCGTTGTCTTATGATAATTGTTCATCTCTCTCGTCTCTTATCAGATTTTTGTTCCGTAAAATACTTTTTCTATTTTTAAAATCTTTTTTATTGCTATACGCGCGCGTGAATTAAATTATACGTAACTGATTTAGCTTTTATTCGAGAATGTTTGAAAGTGCTTTGAAAGTCTATTGTCTTCTTTTTGCTTTGTTTTGCTTATTAATATGATTAGACAAAAATTGTTTAAATTGTTATAAATTGTTTTTTTTCTATTCTTACGTCAATTTTTTGATTGTTTTAAATTTTATTTAAAATATTTAAAAATCCGTAAATAGAATCTGATTGATCACCCGTAGATCATTTATCGATGTCTCGGGTTGACTCTCTAATGAAATTTACAAAGCTTGAAAAAGCAATAATATCTGCTGTAAATGGCGATATAATTTTAATTCGATACTATTTTACAGTTATTTCAAAGCATCTTCTCAGACAACCCGCTTGCATTTGCGAATAAAGTTAAAAACAAAATTATAAAAATATACTGGCTGAATCACGCAGTTTGAGCGGGCAATATTTCTTTTATCTGCGACAATGATGCATCAAAGCGCAATTGTACGTTTTCTAAATAGAACCATATATTTTTTTTATATAAAAATTAATTTCAGTAATAATATTTTTTTAGTAGAGAGCAATTTTCACATAGCGTTCTACATTTAAAAGTTGTGAAATTATAGAGAAGTTAATAATTCACAAGATGTTTAATTCTGAGCATGCAATTTTGTTCTGCAGCATCATTATACGTATAGAAAAAGTAACTTTACAGAAAATTAAATGTTCAACTTTTTAACTTTTACCTCTATCATTTTGTGAATTTAATAATAAAGAACATTACTTTTTTATTAATGAATTCACTCACAGATTATTATATTTTGTTTTGAAAGAGCGAAAATGCGAAATTTTCTCTTTAACCATGATTTTAATTTTATCACAGAGAATATTTCATATTCCATAATCACGTTGATATATTGAATATGTTTTTTGATTTTCTTTGATGTAATATTTATAGTTCACAAAATGTAGGTATTAATTATCGGACATACAAATGTTTAGTCATTTAACCTGGCAACCACAGTGTTCATTTTTCCACTTCTCTCCTTCCTGAAATTTTTCATCATGAGATAGTTAAAGTTATTTTTATCTCACGCTTTTTATCTCCTTGGATAAAATCAACGCCGGACAATATATCCAAAATATATTTTTGAGATATTAAAAACATTGTATAAACAAAAACAATCCTTACAAAACTTTCTTTAATGTAATATTTTATTGACATTAGAGAGTTTTTGCAATACCGTCTTTTAGATACGGTGAACGTTAAAATCACGTTATTGGGTCGACCCAATAACGTGATTGGTCTTTCGACCCAATAACATGATTTTAGCGTTCACCGTATCTAAAAAACGGTATTGCAAAAACTCTCTATTACTAAATAAAGACCTGCATCATGAAAGTTTGTTACTTTAAATTAATATTACCAATAATAAAACATGATTTATTATAAATCCTAGGAATCGATTGTAAAAATCGAATACGGACAAAATCCACAAAAGACGCTAATTCGCAATTATTGAAAGGCGATTTTTACCAAACCGCATATCTTCAAATTACAAAAATTATCTTTCCTTTTCACATTTTCGCCACACTTCCGTCGAAACTAAAATCTACACTCGTAGCTCATATTTAACGCTAAACTCTAGATTGTCTGAATTTAAGTTTTACCTAAATAACATATACTTTGAGGACAAATATTTTATATATATTTGAATGAAGATAAGCGGATTTAGCAATAAATGTGAATTACGAATGTGCAACTTGATAAACGACCGATGTCAATCCATGGGAAAGTCGAATTTTATTTTCGAGAGAGGAAAAGGAACAAGAGAGAGGAAGAGCTTGTTCTTGTAAATAAAAGTAAAAAAGGCTGTATTCATAGAGATTGTCATCAAATTTCCCATAAAAAGCTTGTACGCGTCACACATTGGAATTTGTTTTAATATCTAATATATGATATCCTTTGAATTTTTAAGATTAAAAGACGAGTACTCATCACTGCCGTCTTTATCATTGGTATTATCCTTATTATTACGATTAACATAGATAATTATCCATATCAAATACGGCCATAGTAGCCAAGAAACTCTCATGTAAATAATAATAATGAGTATGATCGCGCGTGAATAAAAAAAGAGGAAAAAAACAGACTCAGAGTTCTATCACCAGATCTCGAGTACTGGATACCTCTATATATTAGAGAGAGACAGAGAGAGGAGAGTGTATATGTGTGTGTGAGAGAAAAAAAATGATGAAGAGAGAATTGCCTCATTCCACAGAGTCTTGTTATATAGTCGTTTCTTTCTATGATACTCTTCGTCTGTTCGAAAGAGTTAAACTTTGTAAAAGTTCGCATTGCACTTTTTCGCGCAATAACTTAATTATCATAATGTGTTTTCTGATAAAGGAGAGAAGTATATGCGAGAATGCCTACTTAATCGTGAGTGTATATTTCGTGTATACTACCTAATGTATATTATCCTGTAACATTACGTTAGACGATGTATAATTAAAGAATAAAAAGAATATCATTAAGATTAATGATAGGAAGGCGATAAGATCACAATGGATATTATGGACACGCGTAGATCTAAGCTACTTTGTAATAATACGATGCAAATGTACATAAAACGTATATCTCTTGTAAGATACATGATTGTTCTATCATGTGCGAAGGGATCTTCCTACATCAGAAAAAAATATCGCATATTATTAATAAGTGGTGTCAATTACTTTCCCGCTCTTCAATCTCCCTAGTACTTTCCGATAGATACCTATCGAGAGCACCGCCCGATTGTTTTAAATCGAAATTCTATCGCTCCTCGCATACGTGCCCTGACGTGCGGATTACCTTTTGAATTGTATATCTGTGACAGAGTTCCCAGCACGCGATATGCAATCCCTCTTTCCATTTTGGCCTGGCAGCTTTATAGATCGCGAGCGCGGTTCTTATTAATCACACTGATGTTCGCAAGACCCTACCGCCGCGGGCTGCAATTCTGCTAATGCACTTGAAATTAATTAACGTCAAAGCGACCGCATTCGTTATTTGAGCGGCCGCGTATATATCGATCTTGAACCATTAAGCCTATATTAATTACAAACTCGCGGTTGCGCGAGGTAATCGCGATGCAGCATCGCCGCTACCTGCGTACTCCCAAGCGTCTAATTTTTCTGCCACGCGAAATACGTACGGGTTGCATCGCGCAACAGATAAAAGCAATTAAAAAAACTTTCTCGCGCGTCCACTTAATTTCTAAAATTAAAAGATCTACAACGCAGCTACGTGACATCTCTAAATCTAAAATATATATAGCTGTCACGCACTTAATTTAATTATTTACGTATACGCGTAAAAAACGTAAGTATTAATAATTAGCCGATGGAAAGATAATGAATTATTCAGCAATGCACGTGAGTGCGATCTTGCAAACAAGAAGGAGGGAAATGCACCGATCATAATCTTCATTGCTAAACTCATCTCTCGGACTTGGTCCATTAGGAAATCACAGGTGTTACGGATTCTGTGGTAGATGGGTGTACGTACCAAACGGCGATGCAAGGGTGTGTCTGCGTATTTCTAAATGGTCTAAACATCACAACACAAAGGACCCATGCAGGCATGAAGGAGAATGAGAGCCGCCCCTATGCGCAGCTAATTGGACAGATCGCGTACCTGTCTACCTTTTGACGACGTAATCCGGCATCCTTTCTAACTCATCAAATTAACGAGCTATTACGAATCAGTCGTTGCCTGCGCGCGCTTTGATGACCCTTTTGCAAATCCTCCGCGACTTTCTCTTTAAAGAGGATATCTACCTCATGAAAGACACACTCGAGAGAGTATAATCGATTCAATCTCCGCATTGGATTTGCGTCATTCCATGTTCGTTTTAAGCAGTCTCGACGATAGCTGGATCCTATCTTACGTCATAACAGCGAACAATGCCTTCACGGAAATAATCGTATAGAAACTTTCTGATTCATTAATTCACGGAGACGAGAGAAAGACAACAGACTTAGCTGCTCTGATGAGCTGCTTGCTCAAAAGTTTCGAAAATAGATTGAAGCACGAAAGACAAAAGATGAAGCAAATTGGTGAACGAATATTATGGAAGTCGCGAATGTTGGAGACACGCCAAAAGATTTCGTGCCACATTTCGGACAGATCGTAACCGCTGGAACGTATCTGTAAAAAAAAAACACCACGGCGCGTTTCAAGAAACAAAGATCTTGTCGAAGGAAAGAGGTGCTGCTTTGCGGCGGAGGGTATCGTTGATTCTCGCTGCAATGCCGCATCGCAAGGACCACCGGTCGACGACGTTTCATTCTTGCGGCGAAGACAATGGCCTTGAACTTGGCCGAGTGTCGCGGTGAAGAGTTAAAATCGGCTTGCGTTTAGCCGGATCCCATTATAACAACTACGGGAGAGTCGCCGGTAAGCTTCATGCCACGGTTCCGCTTACTGTGTCACCGGGGTAAGCCCCGACTTACCTACCTATATCCTCGCAAACGGTTCTCTTACCCCTTTTCCTGTAGCTGCCTTCCTGTCTATGCCGGCTTAATACTTGCATTATCCCCTTCTCCTTCCCACCAACCCAAAACTTTATCCCGAGATAGCTAGTGACCTGTCTTTCGAAGATCAAAAGGCGTCTTGTTCATCATTGATGGAACATTTGACAAATCAATCGGGAAGCAATAATCCGATAATCTTTAAAAAAAAAACCGTTTTCTCGACGAGATACCGAGCGTCATCATGAACGGAAGGTCGCGAATTTGGATCGTTACGAAATATATGAATTATCATTTTATATTCAACTAATAAAGATTTTTTTTCTTAAACAGACGATCTCTTTATCAAAGATACAAGATCCTTTGGAAGAAAGCTGTAAATAAATCTTTGAATTGAATTGTTTTCGCACCATAACTTATTGCTTCTAAGAGAAGCATGGAAAAAAATGAAGAGTTTTCCACTTATTTATTACTCATATCTCTCTATAAAGTATCGAACGTTAACATTTCCATATATTTAAAGCATATCGTAAGAGGATTGATTATAAAACACGATTTACCGGCGATATATCTCCGGCATTCGTTTAACCTATATTTTATGTTTTTCCTCCCGTTGGTGGGTCACAGGTGAAAATGAGTTTCGCAGGACGGGTCCGGTCTGTATCCGACTATGTTTACGTACATGCATTTTTCACCTGCGTCCTTCCTCCCTCCACTCGAGCGCGGCGGCTTGACGCGCGGGAGGGAGCCATAAATTATGTACGCGCTTATGAAAAGTCTCTATGCAGAATCGTCGCTGAACTCTATTCGCTGCGGATTCCTAATATGTATTTCGCTCAATCGCGCGAACAATTTCCACAGGCAAATAGTATAAATAATGAAACCCCGCAGCGCGCCGGTTTGATAATTCGGTCGGCGGTTAAATAATTAAATCGCACCACGGCGCGCGATTATTCCGCGACTTATATATTTCCGCGCGGAAAATTAACGGCAGTGGCCATACGGAAGATTAATTTATGCCGGAAGAGGTGGAAAAAAAAAGAAGGGGCAAACGGAAAGAGAGGACGAAGTGCGATCTGCGGAAGCAGGACGAAGAGGATAAAAGAGCGAATGAAATTTTCACGCAATCTCGGAGGTCCGTAAAGTACAGAAGGGAATTCTTTCTCGATTGGCAATATCCCTAACGAGAGGAAGGGGCCGTTGAGACGCGAGGGGGGGATTGGCAGGAGCAAAGAATGAGCGAATGGACTCGAGAGGGGTGGACGGAGGGGGTGAGGAAATCGGCAGGATCAAAGAGGCCAGCTCGTGCAGCCGTAACTAGATTTCCCGTTCCCACTTTGAGGATCGCTTAATGCTCTATAAGCGGCCGTTTTAAACTCGAGAAAATCGAATCAGGAAGGAATCGGAATCGCGCCGTGCCGCAAATTCAATTGAAAAAGTCGCTAGTCAGTGCGCATCGAGACGCCGGCGAGGACACGTTCTTGCCTCCACGTTGACGTCGTACCCTTTGATCTTTCTCGTTTCTCTTTGTGCCACGCATTCTCTCTCGTATTTCCACACGATCGGCCCGAGCAGCAATTTTTGCGGTAAATTCGATCAAAAAATCTATGTCGTCGTTAACTAATTAGAAACGAATGCTGACGATATGAAATGGCGATATGAGCGGACAAGCTGCGCGGAATAACGATAGTTAATAATGTTAGGCGCACGCAGCAACGACCGAATTAGCTTTCAAGTTGATAAAATTAATCGACGAAAATTTCAATACAAAAAACCAACACGATTCTGCACTAAAATAATTCCAGCAATATTAATAATTTCTCGCCAACGGTGAATTTCTAAGGTCTGGAATGGATCAAAGTATAAAATAGTTACTCACGTATAGCGCGCAAACGGGAAGTAGGGAGTCGAGTTATTAAAAATTCAACATCGCCGCGCTTGAAAGGACCTCCGCTCGTCCGTATTGAATCGCTCGATAATCGACGGGGCTTCGTCAAGGAAGAGCGCGCGATGCGTTCGCCTCAGCCGTCGCGCGCAAAAAAATACATTCGATTCTTCGAGATAGACGCATCGCCGCATCATTTAATCAGCACAATATTATCGACAGTTCTCATCCCGGCGGATTAGCGTCCTCGCGAGGCTTCGGGCCTCGGTAGGATCGCAACTTGCTTCGCCAAGGATGCCTTCGTCGCGCTGGTTTACGGCACCGACGGCAGGGGATACGAGCACTTGTACAATAGCGAAAACCGATCGCGCACTCGATCGAAAAATCGCTCTCGGGAGCGATTTTTTGCCAGCCTCCCACGTTCGGCCCAATTTCGACCTTAACCGGCGGCCAGGAAGATCAGACGCTCCGCCAGGAAGTCAAGGGGACGTGAGCGCATTGTTGAGCTCCCTCTGTCCAAACATTCGACTCGCCCTGCAAGCGATCAACGCACCTATATCCCCCCCGTCCCTCTTCCGCCCTGCCGTCCGTCCTGCCCCGTTCGTTTTCATCGCTCCTTCGATCCTTCCGTTGACTGAGGAAAAGCAGGTAATCCTAAAAAATGGACCGTCGGCTTCCGCCGTCGCGGGGCTGCGCACACGCGAAGAAATTCCTTCGCCCGTACATCCGCGCAATGCGTTACGCGGATGTAACCATCATTGATACGCTGGATCGGAAGGTCAATCGCATAACTCGTCCCCGGGAGCGGATAGATGAAAAGCGAAAAAGTCCATTGACGAGAATCATGCAAATGGGAAGCGAGCAATTTTCGCTGGCGCGACCGATTTAACCGTGTTTAATGTGCAATCACGGGGCGTCGAAATCACGGGCTCTTGATTAACGGTGGACAATTGCATTGCGCATCGTGATTACCCGATAGAATTGCCAAACGTTATTTTTCTGCTGTTGTTGCTCGGACTTTTATGCGATTTTTGCTCTACGCGTTACGAGTTCGCGGTTAATGGAATAATCATATCAAACCTATTCGTAACTCGGTGACATTTGCACTGTAATGTTTTAGCCGCACATTAACGAGTAACGTAAAATATTGCGACAACATAAAGCTATAACGTTAAATCTGAAGACTATTTAACATTCATAATAAGTCATGGTTAGAACTTCAATTCATACCGAGCGCTATGTTAAATATAACATCATTATCCATTACGTTCCAACATTATCAACTACACTTTCCATCGCCACGACATTAAATTTTAATACAAATTTTCACATATGACGTGTTCCCTATCACGTCATACATATAATTATTATATAATATCACGTTTGTATTTAATATAATATATGTGATAAAAATATATACATATAAATCATTTATTATATATAAATTTGCTACTAGTTTGCTACTAGTCTCATCAAATAAACGCAACTTCACTGACGTATTAGCGTCATCGATATCGAATATCATTTTGCAAATCCCAAATTGCGTCCTTATCGTTCTTAGAGTCGCGTTTCGAGTTAAGCCATGCACTTCATCCCGCCTCTATATCAATCTGCCTGAGATTCCATACTCTTCGCTCTTACGACTCCAAAACCTTTCCCATTTTAGGGAACACTCACTGTCAGGGTAAAAGAGTACCGTGCAGTTATAAGTTCTGCACACAGAATAAAAGTATATAGCGGACCGGTCGGATGGGGGGACAGGAGACCGCGGACGTAAGAGTAAAAAGAGGAACGGAAAGAGGACGTTGAGCGAGGTTGGTAGCAGACGACGGAGAGAGAGAACGAGAAGAGAGGGAAGATGAGGCGAGGAAGGGGGCAAAAAGGGAGGCAGAAGCGAGCTCGTCTCCACGAAGGATCTCTCGTGCAAGAAGAGAGAGCCGAGAGAGGGTCCTATAAATAATTAGCGAGGAGTCGCTCTCCGCTCGGCGGGCGTAAGCGGCTTACAACCCCCGCTTCCACTCTTCTCCACCTCTCGCCGCTTCCCGCTCGTTCCTCCACGAGCCACCCGCCATTCCCCCGATCCTGCACCGCCCGCGATTGCTGCCCCTCGCGACCAGCAACTACCCTCGCCGCTACACCCTCTCGTCCGGCTCCTCTGCCTTCTCTCTGCTGGCGGAACTCGCCAGCCACGATCGCTCTTCAGCTCCCTACGAGCGATCCCTACGCACACTACTGAGGGCTCCTGGCACCAGAGATAGGAAAGAGCCCGCCGTTACGCGACCGTAAAGACGTGGATGTATCTATGGAATCATTGGACATAGGGGAATGAAAAGAGCGACAGGGGGATGGTTTGCGTTGAGGTGCAGTTATCAGCCCGAGAAGATCGGTTCATTAATTGTCGATAATGAGTGGGTCACGTGCCGAGCTCTGATATAAGCCTTGATCGCGATAATAGGTGAAAGATTTTTCATCCGAGAGGAAGGTTTTTTCTAATCAATTATATTTTTAAAGAAAAATATATATATCAGTTTGTATAGTTATATTTTTTTGCTAAATCTTTTACTAATCTTTGTTTATTTCTATTTTTTCAATATTTACTATTTCCACACATATTCGTGATATTTTGCAAAATGTTATCTCTGTGAACATGATGGAGCTTTTACTGTAATCTGAATATGTCGGCGTTGTCTGGATCTGTAAGACCAATGACTTCAATATTATTCAAAATATTACCTCATAATTTCATTTGTCATTTTTGTATATTGCGGAATTATTGACAAAATAGATTAAAACATTCTAATTTGAATAATAATAAGATTAGGACCGACGAAATTGTCAAATATAAATGAGAATAGGCCAAATGTCGGCCAACCGCGAATCTTGGTGCGTAATAATAATTCTAATATTCTAATTTGAAATATAAGGTCTTATAAAAAAAAGATCTCAATATATATATGCGGCTGTAATCAGTTAAAATATCTGCTAGTAAAACTTCGAGTTCCGGCAGTTTCATGGAACCTCGTTTAATTATCCGAGGCGCTTGACGCCAACGACGATTGTCAAAAGCCTTTTAGAAGCGAGTCGAAAGTTAAGAGCGCTACTTGGGCGTTTAAACTAGATTAACGTTACCGATTGTTAAGCCGTGGACAACTGCTAGAGTTTGTTGCGACCAAAGTCCCTAATCGTCCGAGGCGGCCGTTCGGTTACCGAGATCCGCGATCGATAGCACGTCAAAAGTTCGGTCGATCTACCGCACACATGAGATTAACGAGCGGGTAAATGTTAAGCCGCAGATGAATGACATTATTCGTTGCGAGCTGGAGCTTGCGGCTGGGAAAAACTAGCTCGTTATCGAAATTGGAAATCGATGAGAAATCAAACGGTCGACGTGACTTGACCGGGGATGTAGGTATATTTCCCGAAGGGATGTAAGGCATGTATTGCCTTTGCGAAAGGTGTTACATTTCCGATTACGATACGTAGCACGTCATGGTAACGTGTAGAATTGTATACGAATATTTATGACATTGTATATGGACGAAATTTTTATTAATTAATATATTTCGAAAATAAAGAATTATCACGTAACGTTTCGCATAATTTCACATTAATTAATAGATGCAAATTGAAAGATTTGATTCAAAAACAGCAGTGGCGACTTTGTTCTCTGACTTTGATTACATAAATGTTAATTAATTCATAAATATTAAAATATATTTAATATTAAAATTGAAATATAAGAGAAAATATTTACTTTTGTATATGTTATCATTTTAATTCAATTTTATCGTAAGCAAGGTGATTATTTCAGTTCGCATTCTGTTATCTTTGAACGGGAAACAATCGGCGATGTTCCACCGGACGGTGATCCGTGTGCACGATTGACAGGAAAAGGGGATGGCAGGGGTGGGTTAGTCACTGTTACAACGGGTCGGCTTAACATCCGAGGCGCCGATGTTGACTAACTGGGCTAACAACGCAGTGGTATTTGCCACCGGCGTTGCCGGTCGGCACGTGGCTCCAGTTGCTCTGCCTATTCGATTAGCCAAGCTTATGCTTATTTACGAGCAACGATCGTATTCGTTGCTCGTTTCGAAGATCTCTTTCCGGCCCGCCCTTTTGAGATTGAGTCCTTTTTATTTCATAATATGACATTTTATGTAACGTTCCGTTATTATTCTCTGCATAACAGATTATTTATTATGAAGTTTTTTTTTATCCAAACATTTAAATGGACAATATTATTCTATTGATCAAAGAATTCAAACGTGAAGACATACATAACGCAATCGATACGACAAGACTCTTTACGTCTTCCAATATTTCTCAATAAATAATTTGTATATTTTATACACTCATTGTCAGAAGTGAATTCGGTGCTGTTCACATTGATGGCCTTGGTCGTCCCATCGCACAAAGGTCTCCCCCAACACGAACGGCGGAAAAATTTGATTTTCGAGAAACTTTCATGGATAGATATCGATCGGACACGAAATATCCATGTTTGTACTGTAAGGGTTAAATTCGCGAAGCTTGGCTTACATTAGAGAAAGTTCAAATTGTGATTCATCATAAAGAACGCGAAAGATAGCGAGGAATTCGCGACTTACAATTAGTGCAGCATCAAAATCGAAGCGACAGCGGTATGTTCGAAGTCGTATCGACACCGGCCCGTTGCGGATTCGATCCGAATGCAGTGCGTGGCGGGCGCGCGTCAGTGACGTAACGCGTACATCACGGAACGGCCGCGTGTTCTACGTGCACACGGGTCCTTATGCACAAAGTGAATCTCGGATTACCGGTCCCTGGGGCTCCCGGAAACCCTATACCGTCGCTCATAGCTGAAGCGAGACGTGACGTAGACGAGGACGAGGGAGACCGAGGAAGAAAGCGAGAGGGAGCGATGAGGGGGAGGTGGGAGAGAGGGAGGGGGTGGAAGGAGACGTGGTCGGGCTTGATGGATGTCTGGTACCCGCGATTTCTGTGTCGGCCGGCACACGTCTCGTGGCCGCGCTCTATTAATGGGTCCGTAATAGCCTATTTGTGATCGCTAATAGCCGAAGCCCCGTCTTCTTCACCCTCCGTGCGCGTCACGGTCGTGTCTCCTTCCCTTTCATCCCTTCGCCGCGAGAGATTCCCTCGGGAAATCTGGATGGTACCCTGCAAAATGGATCCGATCTATCGCGTTCGACCCTCTCGGTGATCCTGCTCTTTTTCTCCTTACTCTTGCGCGACGACCCCGAAATTACCACGGAGAGAGAGACTGTGAAAACTATCGTCGTTGGTAATCTCTCGTAATGTGGATCTCATTGAGTATCGGTATATATACATATGTACCTAATGTTTAATCAATGACAAGATTATTATGGATGCATCGCGATATTCGGAGAACTTAACGGACTTTTCGTTTATTATTTGCAGTATCCCACAGTTAAAATCACAGCGCACGAAAAATTGATACAATTCTTTCAAAAGGCCCGGGTACATGCAACGGAAGCGTCTTCAAAGAGATGATGCTTTGGTAACCGGCTTATCCATCAAGTCCTATTGTAAATTTCGCCAGCCGTTCTATTTTCAGATAATGCGAAAGCGTTTTCAAGCTTTTTCGCGTTGTGTCATCTTGTCGAACTAGCATTCAAAGAGAAAGAGAAAAAGAATGTCACCATATCATGTGTCGTTTATGAATTAATTGTCTTCTTTATACGATAAATCTATTACGATTATTTTTTTCTTAAGTTATATTAAACCGTTTCTATAATCCGAAGAATAATGCAATAGTTTAATATTAATTAAAGTAATCACACAGATAATGGTCTAATAATAATGGTAGCAGTAATATTTTTTACGACATTGTAATTTGTAAAAATAATTTAAGATAAAGAAATTATAATACTTGTTATTACGTAGAAGACATGTTACGTCAAAATTCCCTTCATGGATATAAAGATTCGTTTCAGTCAATATATTGATCGCTTCCGGGAGCTGGCTTTACACGTCGTATTGCGACATTTTACGAATTGCAGTATAAGCTCACTTTAGCCACGTGTGTAGCTCACGCCGCGGATGCGTCACCTTAAAAATGATTCACGCTGCAGGAAGGAGTTGGAAGAAAGAGCGAAGCAGCCCGATTTCCTTCCTTCGCACAAGGAAATCTTTTACGTCCGGCGCAACGCCGGATTTCTCGTACAATGCTGGGCGGTGAATGAGGCAGGAGTCGATGTAGCAGGTAGCCTCGAATGGCCGATCGGTGCAAAGAGGTCCCGTCTGAATGGACCTCGCACCGACGCGAATGATCAAAAACTCGTTAGTCCCGGTCCGACTTCCAGGATAATAAATGTGGGAACACGAACTGCCACTATCAAAGACACCCATTCCTGCTGCCCGAGATTCTATCGTCCATCATGCTACTCGTGTTACGCGACTTATGGCTCTCGATTGTAACAGAATCGCTATTATTAAGATCTGCGACGGCATTGGCTTTCTGTCCCATAAAAATTTTATGTTCTAAGCCAGAGGTGACCAAACGGTCGATCGCGGACACACACGGGCGGTCGATCGCGTGACAACGTAAAATTCACAATACGACAGTTGTAATTGCAATGTAATCATAATTAATTTAATTATTGTTGCCCAATTTTATGCCCAATTGCAACACAAACCTACAAAATAAAATAAACATGCTTATTTCACATATAAACTTAGATCGCTGCGATAGGGAACAGTAGATCGCGATGGGGTGAGGAAGCTGAAAGTAGATCTTGGTGCTTCTAAGTTTGGCCACCTCTGTTCTAAGCGCTCTCTTCGATCTAACACAACGGAGAAAAGACGTGTCTATTTTGCAAACTAATAATCAATTGAGATGCTAACATGTTTTGATGTTTATTATGTAACTAAATTAAAAACAGGGATTGCAGTAATTATAATCTGCTTTTTTGAAAGCCATGTGACCGTTAAATCGTGACCTACGAAAAAAAAACCCTGTGGTCGCTGGACAGATACGGTACCGGGCTGTACCTATATTTTGACACTGGGCAGAAATTCGTAGTAAGGCGATGACGCTGAGGTTGGTGACTGCGTGGAATCAATTTCTTATTGGTCGTACGCGATCGGTATCTCGCGTCCCGCGAGTATTACGGTGCAGAATTACGTGAATGGGCCGTGGGATTGGGCCCTCCGCGGGGTACCGCTTAGAAACTTGCTATTGGCTGGCACAATCAAATTATCTGCGAGCGTATCGGGAGTCAGTGCCTGACGATCTTGACTTGACGCGAGAAACTTGCTCATACAATTCTTCTAATCCTTATTCTTGTAAAAACATCGCTATTTTATCGCCTATTTAGTTACGATAATATATATAAAGTTATGATAATATGTAAATGTAGCAACTACCTTTCTCTTTACTTATCACTGATCAATAATTAGTTTTGTATCGACGATCTCACCTATCTTATATTAAAAATCCTTTATTCTTTGTGCAACTTCATTTCAATCAATTGAATATATCGTCAAAATTATTAGTAACGTAAAAATATATTTCAGTTTCACGGGCTTCGAGAAAAGCAATGAACACAGTGATTCTGATCTTAATGTAAACATCCTCTCAAAATCTCGTCTTTTTAATTTTCTGTGAAAAATATTTTCATGTGAAAGTCGTAGTTTTCGTGAAACACCTGTAATGCTAGAATCATGACGCTGAGAACGCTGGAACGACCGAGATGACCAGCAAATCTGTCTTAGAAAAGAATAGACCGATGCATCCGCAACGAAATCCACTCGAAACCCGTGGAGCATCTAAAGTCCACTTTTCTCCCGTGATTCTATCTGAACTCGCGTGATCAATCACTATCAATGGCGTTCATTGTCACTCCGGGTAGTGTTCGCCGAACGAGGTGGGTGGACATTCCGAGTACAATGCTTGTAATGGAATCCATCGTGTCGATGGAGTCAATCGAATTTACATTACGCTGCTGCATCGAACGGTAGTCATATGACGAAAGTAAATCTCGCGAGATGTAGATTGGAAGATTATCGAATGAAAGTCGACGTTGAATCGGTTGATATTGAATTAATCGAAATGCGCGCTCAATCTTCCAAATTACTCTTACTTGTGTATATAGTATGTTATAAAAAAATAAGTTAATATTATTAGTTAGTTATATTATATGGTTATATTAGTTAGTTATATTATATATTATTATTGCGTTTAATAGTACATATTTAATATTATTTTTATACTATTTATAATTGTCAGCCGATCAAGAAGAAATTTATGTACAATTTGAAAAAAAATTCCTTTACGCTCTAATCTGACAAATTTTTTAAACGATGACATAACTTAAACGATCATACAATGAATGTCAGATATTTAACGCGGCGTGAGGTATATGTATCCTATTAAAACCGGAAGACACTTATCATTCTCACTAACCCCAAGGCGCGCGTGACCCCGTTGGGTACGGTGAGGTGGGTAATTCATTGACTTGGTAACTCGGTGACTTTCACCGGTGATTTACGCGAAAGCTTCATAAGCGGCTTGCCTCAGTTTCAAATTCCGTTCTCTCCTCGTCAATGAGCCCTGCATCGCGCGAGCGCAACAAGGAGAGTCCTCGTCGCGGCGGAGGGAGCCTTTGCCGGAACGGAAAAGAGACGGACAAATTCTGGGCAAAGGACATAACGCTGCTGGGGCAAAAGAGAAAAGAAGATGAGAGGGAGAGAGACGGAAGACGCGGATAAAGGGGGAAACGATGGGGCGGAACGTAGCAAAGGTTATTTGCACCGAGTTGTCTTTTTTCAGTGCTTTTTGTTCGAACAGTTTGTCGAACGGCTCAGCCGGCTGATCTTCGGGATGATGAGCATGAACTACATTCTATATAAAATCCGGGAGCGTTTCAAGCGCCGAAGCACGAATGCGCTTTCGCGCGCATCGATCGTTTAACGAGAGTCGTCCTTAAGCGTCTGTGCAAGAAGAGATTTCGGGAACGACTTTGGCGCCCGCAGAAAGGGGATGACCTCCCGAATATCCGGGGCTGATCTCCCTCGTCGAGGTCCTTGGAAGATTGCATGAGCGCACCGAGGTCATAATTCGCGATTTAATTTCGTGTCGAGAGGTCTGTCGTCACTTTGTTTAATTCACGGTACTCCGATTTGCATATATAAGCTTCTTTGACCATGTATTTTCACTTCTTTCTACACCATTAAACACATGAATCTAATATTTATATATATATAATTTAATTATTTAAATATTCAAGAGGCAAATTTTGATCTAATGTATGAAACAATAGGGGAACCCGGAGCATAACGGGAACGCTAAGGTTTATACAAGTTTACAACGTATTAAAAATAAATGAATGAACTTTGTTTGGCACTAAAATATTCTTTGAAATATTCACTATAAGGAAAATACAAATTTTACTACAAAAGAATAGTTTGAAAGGACGAAATTATTGTTTTTCGAAAACGTGAGTTAACCTTAGTATGGATTTTATACGAGGCATAATGGGATATCTTATGAAACTTGTTTATTTCTCAAATATTAATGTCCAAAACTTCTTAGAAATGATTTTTTACAACACGCAATATATGTAAAAATGTATTACACTTTCAATTAATAATAATTATTTATTAATTATTTATATTTTTTTTCATTAAAAAATATAAATAAATATCTGTCTCTTATACACATCTAGATGTGTATAAGAGACAGATATAAATCATCACAGATAATCAATATTTGCACAGACACTTTACTAAATTGACAAGAAATATTTACGTTATTTTAATAACGTAAATATACTTACGGTAATAAAAAATAGAATTTTATCTTTGCTTACCATATGTAAATGTCTCAAAGAAACTGTACCTCAGTCGCGGAGAGCATATAGCGAACGCATTAAATAATTTCTAGCATCTTTCAGCTAAAAATAATATGGAAACTGATAACAGCACGCGGGTAGGGACATCTAAGAGTAATAATTTCCATACATTTCACTACATGGCAGCATCTCTGTAAAGAGATATCGACCATATCCCATTACACCCCGTGGTCCCATTATGCCCCGCCTTCCCCTATATCGTATAGCAATTTTTAATTAGTCCAAACAATACAAATGAATAATCTTGATTTATAACTAAGTACGATATATATATTGTGTTTTGGAATATGCCTCCGAAAACGTTTGTTCTGTAAATCTACCGACAGAATTCACGACAGCAGTCACGAGTGGAATTCAATGGGAATAATCCGCAGCTGCGGGCGTTTGTCTCGTTCAGTGACGAGGATAATAATCTTTAAGTGCCGTCTTACATTAATTGAAATCAGCGTAGCGAGTGCACAAGATAACAGAGGTGCAAACGCCTGTCTGTTTTGGCGTTACGAGCGGATAAGCTATAATGAATATAAATAGATAGCGAGCCAATTTTTTAGATACTAACTAATGATGGTAGCATTCGCCAAAATTATAATACGCGACATCTGAAAGAAAATTTTATGACGAGTTACAATCCAGAAATCATACATTCACGTGAACCTTAATGTTGCCGCGAATATCACGTTTACAAAATTTCACGGATAAAAAGCATCGGTAGAATTGCCGTCGGTTAATTAATTAATCGTGTCAAACTGGGATCGGTGGTTCTTACTTTAATGCCGTGTAATACCTGTAATACCACTATCGATTTGATGCAGATCTCTTAATGCCACCAGAGTAGATTACGGTTCAAAAACTGCGAGCGTTTTATGCGCCTTATCGCGCAATTTGAGCTAAAACCGGCAATAAATCTGTAATCTTTCTATGCATATTATCCCATTGTTTGCAAAAATAGCTGTAACGTTTTATTAAAAAATACGTCATTTTAACAAATAATTCTTCTTTCTTTTATTCATGCTTTTAGTTTAAGAAGATTAATCAGTTTATAGTATATACTTATTATCAACATAACTAAGCTGATTGACATTTATGTCAAAATTTCAACAATATTAATTGTTCTTTCAAATGAACCAAACATTCCATCTTCTATATATATGAGATAGAAAAAGATACTAAGATAAACAATTTCTTCTATCAATTTACGGCTGCCACCCGTTGCCGTAATAAAAAGCGCATGAAAACGTATGAATACTTGATTTATGTACGCATGTCGTTTCATTCTTCCCCACATTCGCATCTTTCCGGAGAAACTCCAGAGAACAGACCAAACACATTCCGCGCGGTGAACTACTCTCTGCACACGACACTATTTACATTAGCCGACCGGCGCCACGTGCGTCCGGAATCGCTAATTCCCACGAGCCGCGAGCGAGAGATAGAGAGCAGGAGCGAGACGACGGTGTCTCGCCGATATTTCACCTGTCTGTCAAAATGGACGTGCCGCGTGCGAGGCGAGACTCGGATTCGTCTCCGGGTTCGTCGGTGTGAAATCGGCACGCGCGGACGCGGTATCGGCGATCGCGGCGCCTAATCGCGACGTCTCGCACGGCGTAGTCCCGATCCGTCAATGAGGAAAATTGGCGTAAGAGCGCATGAATGGGCCCCGGCGGTGAATAAAGTGGCCGCGCGTTAGTATAGGTTTATGGAAGCAAGCCGGTTTTAGCTACGCTAATAGCATAGTAATGCTGGCTGATCTTTTCGAAATCCCGTAAGAGCATTAACCGCTCGCACGTGAGCAAGTTAAATTGCTATGTTGCGGGTATACCGCGGGTATGTAGCTATCACCTGGCTACAGAGCGCGTCAAAAGGAAGGGCGGAGGATCGCCGACGGATCGGGGGGCGAGACCCATCGTCGGGGAGAAAAATTATTCGCACTCGGCGTCTTGAAGCGGTAACGAGATTAGGCATTGAGATCTAGCGTGCGAGAGGACGCCGAGGATCAGAGCCGAGGATCCGCTCATCGGGATTATTATCGCGCGTGCCAGCAGGTTTTGAGACAGGCTGTAACGTGATTTTCGATAACGTGCTAATAAGGCGTGATCTATACTCTGTCGGTGCGTTTAATATTACGGTAGGCGATCGCGGAAATTATCGCGTGTGATTATTATATCTTCGTGCCTTGTAGACATAAAGTAACTCGCAAGTTTACGTAATGGTATGGCGTATTTTGTTTAGTCTGCTAAATCCTTATCTATTCCGATAAGGACTTAATATAGCTTTCTCGTTGATTGCTAAAATTTATAATTTGTTTATATAAGGGAGATGTGCGAGTAAGTAAATTAGCGAAACTTGTTGACGACTGCAACGTGATAATATTCAGGCTTGTGCTCGCAAAATGCGATAGAGAATAAAAGAATAATTAATGATTCCGATATTAATATTTTAATAATGCTATCGAGAGATTTTCCTTTTTTTTTTTCAATAAAATTGTTTCCTTTGTTTATATAAAGCTCGGATATAAATTATGAATACAAATGTAGCATAACAAAATTCGCGCTCATTAACGCTTGACTTTCTCTATTACACATGTTTAATCTTTCATTCGTCTTAGAAAACTGTACTCCCCACGAATAACCGCGAATAAGAGTCAATTGCTCTTTCGCATCCACCACAGAGTGCCAAAACATGCTCGCTCTTAACATCGCAAAGTAATGGCCAGCGACTCTTACCCATTTTCTCGTAATCTATTCGTACACCTTCGAGCGGGAAAGATACATTGCGGATGAGGGCGAGGGAAGCCTGCGTTGCGAAGCGAAAAAGAGACAGGAAGAGCGGGAGAGAAGAGGGACCTCTCCGGGTTTGAGTATATTTTTAGAGACGGACTGTACCTAACGCCGTTGTCACACGGCGTTGCCATCGCGGTTGGTGAGATTGGCGTACCCCCAGCTCCCATTGGTGCCCCACTATGCGGCGACAACGACGTTGGTACAGCCCCTGCCACGCCAATTCTGGAACGAGTCGACGCGGTTCGACGGCGCATGTTGTTCCTTCTCGCTTCGCACCGTGGTACAGAATCGATCGCTGTCTCCCTTTTCCTTTCGTCTCTTTTGCCACCCTCTCTCTCGCGCCCGTTCCTTCCGCTCCCTTCCCCACCTTCCTTATCCCCTCCTCGCGCGGGGATGCGCATCTCTCCCTCTTTTCGGAACACCTTCAGTCCCGCACCTTCTCTCGCTTCCACATTCGCCTTTCTCGTACCATTGTGGCTGTTTCTCTGTCGTTTCGCGACCACGTCGCGCATCCCGTTCCCTTTCCATGCGCTCGACGTCGACGTCCCTCCCCCGCCAGGGACCGGCGAGCGAACATCCCCCTCGCGCATAACCCCTCGACCAAGAGAGCGATCTGTAACAACTAAAGTTCTCGTGAAAAGTTGAGCCGAGCGCTCTCCTACGCCCTCCTGCTATAATAGCCGCTCGCACTGGTCTCTCTACCGACCATCGTCGCCGTCTCTCGCGCTGTCTCCCGTCTCTGTCCATCTGTCCCACATTCCGTGAGGCAAAGAGAGAGAAGGAGCGGGACAGACGTACGCGGATAAAGGGAGGGAACGGGAGAGAGTGTGAGAGAAAGAAAGAGAGAGAGCGAGAGAGGGAGAGAGAGAGAGAGAGAAAGAGAGAGGGAGAGAGAGAGAGAGAGAGAAAGAGAGAGGGAGGAAGAAAGGGCAAGCGCGAGGGAACGAGACGGAGGGAGAAAGAGAAGAGCCACGCCGGTGGACGACTCCGGTGGATTAGGGAATAGAATAGTCATTATCGTGTATACATCCGTATTCTACGAGCTATCGGTCGCGCTCGTTCGGTGAGTCGGTCGTCGGTGGAGTGGCGAAACGCCGTGGCGAAGCGCCGGTTTCAGTGGTGTGCGCGGTGCCGAGAGATCGAACGACCTAGCCCGTCTCTTTTCTGACATTGGAGCGCGCCGGCGAGTATTACGCGCCGGGCCACGGTGTGTGTTGGAGTGCGAATTCGGGGGCTTCGCCTGGATTATCGGGCTCAAGACGAGGAATATCGACGCGGGAGCAACGGCGCCAGTAATTACAAGTGCTCTCGGGTGAGTAGCGTTCCTCCCGCTATTTCCGAGACGTCGGAGATGTCCGTTGTGTCGTGGTACCTTCGGCGATCGTTGAACGTGACGCGATCAAAGGGTCGAAGGGCGTACCGATCGAGAATTGATTCGCGGATACGCCCGTTTCCCTGGGATTTACGAGTTCGTCTCGTCTCGCGTTCTCTGGTGTCACTCTCGTCTCCCGGTGTCATGGTGCACCTAGGATTTCCGTTGTCTGGCGATTTACTGACCTACATAGGTCCACGTGTTCGTAGATATACGCAAGGATATTGTTCACACATCTATTCGCACAATCTGATGCTCCGATTGTTCGAGGCTAATCAATAGGACCGTGTCTTTTAGTTGGCTAACTGAGAGAGGTTGACCTAATTCCATTGTCGCGAGTTTTGATAAGCGTGTGCCTCTAGTAAGACGTGATAATATCGGTAGTATTTTTAGATTGTCATTAGTCTCTCTTCAGTGAAGTATCTAGATCTAGGAAGCAAAACTTTGATCGTCGAGTTCGTTGCCATTTATTTAATTTCTACTTCTGCCCTAATATATTGTCATAATCTTCTGTGTATTGTCGGAGTTGTGGCGGAGATTGTGCCTTACAAGTTACAACGTTAAAAACAGCGGTATAACTGCGTATGTATCTCTCCTAAATAATCATCAGATAATAAGTTTGTATGTGTAGATAACAATCGAGTACGTCGTTTATCGCTGCTGATGTCGATTCATCGCGAATCACGACGATACTTCTATCGAACTAACGATTCGTTTCGTAACAGCCACAAAGCTTCCTGCACGTTCGTATACCTAAACGTCGAGAATTTTAATAATTATTTGTTACTAAATTGCAATTGTTACGATGGCCGAGTCTTGCCTCTGTAAATATCCGAGATAATATTTTATTCGAGAAAAGTGCATTCTGAAAATCTTGTATTGATATTGTACAGAACATATTTATAATAATAAATGAATTCGTATGAACACAGTAACACAACGATATACAATAACTGGCTCTTTAAATTTAGTTAAAAATGTCATCATGCTTAGTGATTATAAACTAATGATTAATAACCATTCCTCCAATTCCTCTCAACTGCGTGGGTTCCCTCGTGGAACAGAATTCGACTGCGTACGCCACGGTTTTTATGATTTCTGCGGATTGCGGATATCCTCTGCGATTACTTCCCGCGGTAAACGAGAAAAAAAAGAGACAGAGAGAATCCCGGCCGAGCGAATCAACCGAATTCGGGCGCTGCGGTGCGCGAATACCTCGAAAACGCCGACATTTAATCGGCGAGGCGTACATGGAAGCTTTCATCCGGCCAAAGAGAGAATGTATAAATTCGTGGGCGAACTTGTTTCGAAATAACCGTGCGAAATTCCGCAGAGCGAGGGAAATTTCGCGAGTGACGGGGAAAGAGTACGTGGCCCCAGGAAATGCGCGGCGTTAACATTTACACGCTAAAAAGAAGCATACCACCGTATTTGCCTGATGGCTATTAATCGAGCCCGCAACCGGAATTATTAGACAATATATAATACGCGAAAAAGATTCAGCTGTCGGCAAAATTCCGCTATCTCGCATTGCACGATTAATAATTCTGTACCAATCACAATGTTGCATTTTTCGTGAAAAATGAGAAATGTCTGTTGCTCCGGAAACGGCTAAGCCGATAAAACTCCCGAACTTTTTCAAAGTACAATATGTAACCGGCGCAGATTGAAACCCACATTCTTCTTTGCCTGCGAGAATTTGTTGTGCACTTCGTATACATAAATAATTGAATCAGAACATGATTTTATCGGCAGTCACGTTAAAATGATAAAACATAACGTTATCAGACGTTCACAGAAATCATTGTATCAAAATGGAATCTTACATTTACCTTGAAATCTCTGTCGACGTCACATATATCAATTAATATAATCGACAAAGCCTTACTTATTAATTTATTAACCACTAAAATTATAATAATTAAATGAGAGTACACTAACGACCTTGTACGAGTTTCGTACAGAGCAGCAGCCCCAAAGAAGATGGTTCCGCGACGCTACGCGACAGATCTCGTCAGGATCTATTTTACATCGTACGATGTTTGATCCCTCAATAATCTTATCTACGATGTCCGACGGCTGCTGTCAGAGCAGATCTTGTAACGCGCTGCGCCGAGCTTCGACTACTTCCGTTCGCGCCTGCAGTTTCGCGGGAAGTTTCGATCCCGAAATGCCCCGGCGTGGTAGCGTGCCGAGAGAGTTGGCCAGCGGGATTTCCACGGAAATAATCTGCTTACGGTAATCTTCTTGGCTTGCCTCCCTCCCGGTTAAGGTCCGCCTTCCACGAGGAGGTCCTTCGTCTCCTTGTCGTCGTCGTCGTCAGTCTATACACGCTGGCGCGTCCTTCGCGGTAACGCAGGACATTTCGGATCCTAGTCAGTGCTCAATCTTCGTATCTAATGCGAGAACTCTGTTACTTGCAACTCCGTACGATTCCAAAACGAAAGAGCGCGTGTTTTTTAAGTGAAGAACAAAAAGTGCTGCTATGTGCCTCGCGATCTTGCGCATTACATTAGATTTTCGTGCATGTTGTCGCAACAAATGTGATGCGATGACGACTGGTTAGTACCAATGTGCAAGATTCATTATACAAATGATCGATAAGATCGAAAAAAGATGTCATCATATCGAATAGTGCTGAAGAAATTCTGATCTAGTCTATATTTGGAGTGAAAAAGTCGTGCTTCGTGAGAATTTCAAATGAAGAGGCATTGGAGGATATTACAGAGATGATTGGTCTTCGTTTAAAAAGAATTTATCTGTTTACCGTCTGTAAATCGTGTCGTATAAAAAGGCCACTGACATCTGGTATACGAATGTAATATTGCCCTCTAGATATGCAGCTGTCTGGAAGTTTGACAATGTCGCGTTGATTGTTTGATGGGCAAAAAGGAAGTTATGATTATCGTGAATTTAAAAATTCATCTACAAATTGCATCGTAAACGTAAAAATTTCACGATGAATATGCGAGCGACATTCATAAAGCTATTCGACGAAGGACGAACGCATCGTTGTAATGACAAATTATCTCGAATGAAGATAATTCTAAGATCGGCGAAAAATTTTGGATAGTCGCAAAGTCACTCGAAAGAATTCGTGCTCTTGTAACAAGATATTAAAAAATTGAAATTATATTACTTTACATTAATGTTTCATACGACTAAAAATAACTTCGAGAAATGACGTAGTTTATAATCTATAGATTTGAATTATACGATCACTTCAGTGCTGAAGAAGATACGGAAGCCGAACAACGAAGTTGACAAGTTTTTCCAAGGCTTCTACGATGGACAGTCTGCATGCAAGGACAAAGTTTATTTTCCAACAAGAATTTATTCTTTTCGCAATGAGATTTTACGTGAAGGTGCAATCAGGTGACAGATTTTATTATAAAAATGCAAATTTTTACTCTTTAATTTTAATAGACTTGTAATATAAACTCGCACAAGAGAGAATACGTAATCAACTAAAACCACTCCTTTAAACGTGAAAATCTTAAAGAGACGCCATAGTCTCCATTCCCGGTTTACTGCCACGAATTGAATCTCGGCTTCGGCATCGAAGCATCAAGTCTCTCGGAATCCCTGGTCGATGTTATCACGTGCGAACGGGTCCCAATGTCGCGCCGTGCCTTCGACGGGAGGATTGACGTGGCCACCATAGAACCGTGAACATCGGCCCAAGGGAACAAAACCTTCTCGAAATTGGCTCGGAGAAATCAGTAAGTTCCACCGTCCGTCAGGGCGGAACATAAAGGAGCATGAAGCGGAATGGAGGCAGGTGTAGGCGAGAGAGGGAGGAGAGGGACGAAACGAAGGAGGCTCATCCCCGTCGATGGCGGGCTGCAGCCCCCATTGGCATCTCCTTTTTTGCCGGCCGAGAATAAAGACTAACTACCGGAGAACAAGCCCCCGGCGGAGGTATACCCCGTGTATACCTTGTGGAATTTCTACGGGAATTAAGTTTTACGCTCAATGAACGCGCAACAAAACGCGCCGTATACCCGGGGCTAAGATTGCATTCAATGCGATTCCTTTCCCCGTAGAGACGCTTCCCTGTGCACGACTCGGTGCGCATGGTTACGTGCATGCGGCCCCTTGACAGAGGTATCCGAATACAATCCAGGGTACATAAAGTGCGCGACTTCGCGATGTAAAGCTGCCTTGCCGAGAAGTTCGAGCTCGATGCCGAGATAATTATTTCGTGAGGCACGAGGACCCGACGTGGACCCGACTACGAGCTCGGCCACAGCTGCGACCGTCCGGTGTTGTTATCGTTAGGTAATTGAATTATAATTATGAATTTTATTATTCAATAGGTAATGAGAAAGTTTCTTATATATTTTGTCAACTACTAGTGTCATGAATATTTTCACTCAAACGAGGCAAATCGCAACAATTCGCTGTACGATGCAGTGTGCTATATGGAGGATATAAATTTTACATTTTGTTTATTACGGCTGATATCGAGAAACATTAAATTATGTAAATTGGAAACAGGAACGAAGATGTATTTAACGCGTAAAGATTATTGCAAACTTATCACGACGAGAGCACGTATGCGCATTTGCGCCGAAGTTTTTGAGCACCGACGTAATCTCGAAACATCGTCCATAGAATCAGTTAATGCCTCGCTCGTTTCACAAGTACCTTCTGGCTTTCCTCGCGATACTCGCGCACGGCTGCACTTCACGCAACGTACGTATACGTTCATCGTGGAACTATACGGGGCGGGCTCTTCAGGAACAATGCGGTTGTGTGCAAATACTCCTGGAAACAATGCGGCCGCGACTTAACTTTCTGGGATAGCTACGGCAGTGTGTCGTTCTTCGTGTACCGCCGGATGTACCGAAGCCGCAAACCGCGCTACCTAATGCAGAAACGACGTTGCATCCCCCGCGATGAATCCGGATGCTGCGACTTGTTTCCGATGTGTGCGTCTTGCGACCGAATCTGCGCGAGTTCTGCTTTCCGTTATGATTCCCCCACGAATTATTACCGCGCGAACTAACAATGAGAACGAACTGCTGAAAAATATTTAGCTGTAGTCTTAGCGAAATTTACGAAAGATTGGTGGTGATCGTGGCGTAAGAGTTGCGCGTCTGCTTTCTGTGCCAAAGATCCAGGTTCAAATCCACCCAAGACATATCAAATTTTTAATTGATCACCACCTCTCGGAAGCCAATGGCAAACCACTGAGAGTATCTTTGTCAAGACAGCCACCATGGAGCATGCATCAAATGGAGATCTTCAGTCATGAAGGACCGACTTGAATGATTTTAACATAGACATGGTGTTTACTCAAATCATGTAAAAAAATTCCCTGAGAATTCCCGGATTCATTTACTCGGAAGGTACCACTTACTCGTGTTTACAGGTAAGAAAAATTCCCCTCGTCTCAAAATAGAATCGTGATGACGGAAAGGGTTAGAATAGCTATCGGGCTAGGTTTCGGAGGAATTTGCTGCGGATTTAAAATGCAACAGCGAAACGCATATCCGCGCACGTGCGCCTTGTTGGCTTAACTGATTCGCACAGATACGATCTGCCGGACGTATCCGTAAATCGTATTCTTTAGCGACGAGAGGGTAAACCTCTATCTCTCTCTCTCCCGTGCAGCACACACGCCGGGACGTAATAATGGGGATTTAACAGTCATTAGGGACGGCATGCCGGTATATATCTGTCGATTGGTAACGCAAAGTGTTTGCACTAGGGCCGAACTGTCGAAGGGTCGGGGTGGCGGTAACTCGTTGCAGCGGGAGATCGATTTTCGGAAAGGAGGGTCGGAAAAGTACGCGCGGGTGTAAAAGGTACCCTAGCTATCTTTCTCTAGTTCGACCGTTTCTCTCGGGCTCGCCGCAGGGTCGTAGACTACTCGAGTGCCCTCGAGGGCCAATCGAGTGGCGGCCTAGGCATTTTGTCCACACTTGGCGGTCTGTAACAAGTGCATTGTCCCGTGCACCAAAGTGCACAAAAATAAAGAGACTTCTGGCTACTGCAATAAGAGGATCGTAGAATGCCCGTTCTCGCTCTCTCCCTCACCTTTTATTTCTATCTTTGTTTTTCTCTCGTGATGCCGTTTTAATATGACGAAAGTGCAAATAAATCTGCCACTTTGTCGACAATACACTTCGGTTGTGCTTTTATTTTCGATGTGATAGTCAGAATTTTAAAAGGAAAAATTTTAATTAGGTTTAATGATGAAGATATATATATTCGAGTTTTACAGGTTTTATGTAGTGATAAATATACAACTAGTTGGCGATGTCATTAAGAGAAAGGTTGTATGAATGTGTATGTGCTTGTTATTGAAATAAAAAAATTAGTAAGGGTGAGAGAGAAGGAGAGAGAAAGTTTATGTCGTACAATACGCGAGGGTGCGCAGTGCAGTCATTGTTAAAAATTTTTTGGAAGTGACAGTTGTTTTCGGCGTTTTTCGCCCATGCTGGATGGTATGTAACAAGTGCTTTGTGGCCGGCGTGAGGCACATAAGTGCACAAAAGTGGAGATTCGCGCTTGACTGATTTTAGGAGGACTCGGGAGAATACTCCGCCTTTCTTCGTCCTTTGCCCTTCCTTTCATACCGAACAAAATTTTAATATAACCGGGACGAGAGGCAGCGTCACGGGGTAGTGTATACTCTATGGATTCTTTTTCAACGAGCAACTTTATTCCGGTCCCGAGGAGATCGGAGGAAATTTGCACGCGAGCGTAATGAGACGTAATATTAGAAATGCAATACTGTGCGAGCTCACCTTTTACGTCTACGATATTAAGTATTCGTAATTTCATGGAGCGATGTAATGTCTATGAAGCGCTCGTCGCTCTATATACTCCAGAAAAAAGAAGCGTTACTTTATCGGCATAAAACTTCATTCCTTTTAGAGTGTAAATTGCTACACGGATTGTATCCAATTGCACAAAGTAAATAATTTTCATTTTCTAATGGTAAATTTAACGTTCTAATTTGCGAGATTAAAATTTTTTTTGCTACGTAAACTCGTAGCATTTGTTTACCAGAATACCGTGATTATATATATTTAAACCGTCAGAGTGTCGACTGATAGATATGTCATAAAGCCACTTATCATACGTATTACGCGTCCGGTAGTTAAATTGCAGCAGAACAAATTTCAACAGTAGTCGAGCACAAATTTAAATTGCGAACGCAACAGGATGCAATGTACATACGCTACGGAGTACGAGGGTGAATGTGGATGTTTCATCTATATTTGCGCGAAAAGACTCACGCTGCGGCAGCTCTATTAGTACTCTGAAGAGGCCTTTTGTATATATGACGCGGTTCTATTCAATGAAATCTGGTTTCAATATAGCGCGCAGTTAAGTGAGGAAACGGAACACAATACGTTATTAAAGACGGACTAGTGTAAGATTTCATTTCGGAATCACGCATTTCGAATCAGCCACGTTCACATTTATATCGGCTAAACGAGTTAGTGTCTTCGCAAGTAGAAATCTTTCCGCATGAATATGAGACTTTTAACTATTCGTATTTTGAAAATCCCAACTTTAGTTCACCTAGATTTAATTTAAACCGCGTGGATTGCGCCGTTGTATAAAACTCAGCGCTCCGAAAAATATATTGGATTTGTATAAAGATCTTTTTAATTACATCTTTTCTGAACATCTTTTTTAATTACATCGCTGGACGCGGACAATCAGCACTATAATATAATTGGTAACGTGACAAAGAATGAATGTATTTAAAGCCGGCCAACATCTCCAGGATGTCCTGCATTTTATATTCAATAAGCACTCGTCCGCATCGTGACGCTTGTAACGCTGTCGTCATTCAATTGTTTCTCACTGTGCATTAATTACTTAACGATTAGTATCCCTTAATCCGAAACATGTGGACAGCGACGTCCGAGAGACAGGAAACAATAGGCGTTTCGTTCGTCGTTCGGCATATCGCAGATGTGCACAGACGTAATAAACGTGGGGCAAACAAATTAACAAGTTGCCACCACCGGAGAAGGTGGATCGTCCCTGATGGTGCAGAAAGGAAGGGGGAGCGATAGCCGTTCCTGACTTTGTAATCGGAGAGGATAAAACGCGACTTAAGTCAACGGCTAAGAGCACGACGAAAAGGCTGCGAGCGTGTTGCGCGTATTCAGGGTCGAGCCTTTCGACGTTCCTGTTCGCCGTTCTCGGTTTTCGGCCCGGCGATGCATTTTCAGAATTAGGTTGCGAGCTGTGGCTCCCTGAGAATACCACGGAGTCCTGTTGCACCTTCGTTGGATTATCCCCCGCATGCAGCTGCCAACCGCGTCATTCTTATTTCCATGCCGAACGACACAATCGGCTTGTGTTTGTTTAAAGCACTTACTATTCTCTTTTTGATGACGTGAGACAGTCTACCTGATAACAGGAGAATTTTACTTTGAATTTTGAAAAGGTTTGCGAGATGCGTGATGTTCTGAGTCGGCTCTTGTTTACTTTTCCAAAGTAACTTTACTTTTACTTCCAAATAACTTTACTTTTTTAAAAAGAAAATAATCAAAACAAAAGAAAAAATATTGGTAAAAAAGAAAAAGAGAAAGAGGGAGAGAAAAACTAATATTTGTTTGTTTTTTCTTATTTAATGCACTTCTAATAAATAATGTTTGCAATTCTTGGATAGAAAGACGATTTGTACTCTTATGATTCGACATTTTATAATTTCTATTTATTCTGCATAGCTTTGTATTTTTTATTAACCGTGATTTTTAAATATTTTATAATTCAGTCTGAGGACAAGTATATAATCATTTATATGTGAAACAAACATATATACTTTTTAATAAGATAGACCGTCGAGATTTGAGGAACTCTTATATAATGTCGATTTCGTTTCTGTCCTTTTTCAGACAGAACGTATAACTTGGACGTCGAGGACGTCTCTTTAGGGAGACCGCGGCGGGAGGGTGGTCGTGCTGGGGGCCGAGGGGGTGGTGATGTGGCCGAACAGTCTTGGAGGTACTTCCGGCTGCAGCGGGGGCGCCGGCGCCGCCGATCTCGGGGGCCTCGCCGCCTCCACCACCTCGGCCTCCGAACTCTTTGGGCCCGGGGCGTTCGGCGCGTCCGCCGCGGGGCCCTATGGCGCTCTCAAAACAGCGCCCTACATGGGTCTCAGCATGCCGATCGATGCGTTACACTCCACCATTGGTTATCCCGGTTGTACACCCACCGGTGAGTCCGTCTACTGTGAGTGCCCATCATATTTTATTAATTTTAACTAAACCGAGTTGGGAGTAACTTTTTACCTTTGAGTTGCATATTCAGTATATTTATCAACGTAAATAAAAAAATGCAAAACATTAGATTACTGTTGTATCTGTCGAGTTTTATAAATATTAGTATAATTATATTAAAAACGCGAGAAAATTGCCATAATAAATTATAATATTGTACTGCAATTGGAGAAAGCACGTTGGTAAAGCGCAGAAATGCTAATAATGATACAATACAAAATTATTCATTAATCGTGTTAATGTAAAAGCTTTTGCATTATGTATCAAAGTTGCTTCCAACTCGTGAAAATATTATTACTGCTATTAATTTAGTTATTAATAACCGGTTCATTTATTCTATTTATTTTATTAATCATTATCGATTAGTTATTAAATGTAGTTGACCTGTACACTGTAACGTACAAGTAACGTAGTGAAATTTATTCATTTGTTGATATCATGCCGCGCGAAATAATGCAATTGCAAATTAAAGATTCAAAAAGGGAATTTTTTCCCAAATATCAATTATTATTTTAGAAAGAAAAGCGAGGAACGTATTACAGCACATTAATTAAATATCAGTATCGATGTCATTCATGAATATCTAATACATAAGAGAAAAATCATAAATAAAATCATAAATAAAATAGCAAATAAAAAAATCTTATGATATTCGATTCCATTAAAAATTCTGTATTAAAGGTAATCCAAGAAAGCAGCGGCGGGAGAGAACGACATTCACACGATCGCAGTTGGATGTATTAGAAGGACTTTTTTCAAGAACAAAATATCCTGACATTTTTATGCGTGAGGAAGTGGCTATGAAAATCAATTTACCGGAATCGAGAGTGCAGGTAAGTCATTAACAGCAATCTGACGATGCTTCTCACAAACGTATTCTATTATTACTATCTCGCGTATCGTAAAAAATCGTGTCGTTTTATTCGTAATATTTAAATTACTACATCAAGAAATACGTAGGAAAGTACATGATTTCAAACGCGTAAAAAATATTTCCGTATCGCAGTAAAAAAATTCAACGTGTCTGTCTTTCCGAAGAGTGCAAGGGTGTCTGATTACCGAGGGGTACGCACTATCGGCACGCAGACAGTCAGACAACATCGATTCTTTCTCATATGTCCTTCGTTGAAGTTAATTAAATTGATCGTTCGCCTTACAAATGCCCACATATTCTTTGGACAAACACCTTAATATTGTAATTACAATAAAAGATAAATTTAATGGATTTAATCCATACACATATATTTATGACGCGAAGTTTCATTTAATACAGATTGCGAATGTAACATATGCATGAAGTGTAATAATATATGAAGCGTCATAATATTCGTTATTCGATATAACCACATAAAATCGTAATAACAAAGGAAAATCGAACAAAAATGGCAATTGTATGCGCAATTATTTATGGCAAATGTAAATAAAAAAAGCATAAAAAAGTACGAAAAGCACCGAATGTTTCAGTTTTCTCAGGCTCTTTTTGATGACTCAGAAAGGAGGAAATTCATTCATTCTGCCTATATAAAATCGCAAACGACGCTCCCCCCATTGATATTCTTGCTCAATAGCAGAAAGTTGAAAGAATTTTTCTGTGCAACAATACCGCGAAAACCTACATGAAGGATGACATTTTCCGAATCAACATTTTGGCATTGCTCGGCTGACACCGTGTCGTTTGCTCGTGCCGAGTTCGACGTCCACGGGGTCCGAAAACGTGTTCGCGCATATTCCACCTTCATCAAGGCCGGAAAGGACGCATCGCATCCGCAATTGCCGTCCAACACACCTGGCTATGGCCGTGTAAACGGGATGAATGGGCCCAGCATGGGCCATAGTCTTCCGCACGTTCGTCGGACGACTGCAAAACCGGAGACTGCTCTACTCATCGATGTTTTCGGACCCCTGCATGACTTCTCGACTACAGACGCTTTCGTTCTATTGTAGCTTCGCTAAAACTAGTTTCCTCCACGATCAATACGATAATGTCACTTCACGATTGTATATTTTAAAATAAATTTCTTATAAGAATATTAGATTTAGTAAAATAATTAGGATACTACGTATTAAACTCTTTAATATTACAACATTTACTAATCAATTAATGAATCAATGATCGATGAATTAAGACATATAAAAATACGTTGTGTATTAAGAAGAAAGGGGATGTATGTATATATGAATTTAGTATTTAACCTAATTCATTTCCTTTCTTCTTGATACCATGTATTTTATTTGTCTTAATTTATCAATCATTAATTCATTGATCGATTAGTAAATATTGCAATACTAAAGAGTTTAGTACATAGTACTTATTGTTAGTACAGAAAACTGACATCTTTTAAGTGTATTATTATGAAATTCTATAGTAAACAAGACAACATTGGTATCTTGTCACTATTTTTCGATACCAGTATAGAAGAACATGATCCAATCATGATAAAATACTTTCGCGACGTTCTATTGAAAGCAAAGAATACGTTATGGTGGTACATACACCGGACTTCTTCGATGGAAGAACGCGAGTTGTTAGTATCGTCCCCCAGAAAATCCGTAGAAACCCAAGCTCACCTCTCCGCTTCTAACATCGATCGCGCGAGGCTTCTCCAAGTTCCACTCTCTCCTCCTGTCGCATTTCTCCCTCTACCTCTTTCTACTCGTCTCTCCCTACATCTTCTTATCGTCCCAATTTAGCATTTCTTTGTAAAAGCAAACAAGAGGCATAGCATTATTTTTTACGTATCACATACAATAATTAAATCGAATTCATGAATTATATTTCCGAGTCTTAATTTAAAGATAATTTAAAGATTAAAGATTTTTTGTTACTAATAAGTAACGAGCAAATATTGTAACATATTTGCTGGTAAAATAATTATCAAAATGCCTGATAATATATATTTATATAATCGATATCAATATAATCAATATCATTCGTGCGCCGGTGGACAGAAGAACGCTTTTTAGTCTGCATAAGTATAATTAGCAGCTTCATTACAAGGTGTTCGTGCAAAACCAGTGGACACTTTGAACGCAAACCGGAGCGAGCCCGTTGGTACGCGAAATCGGCTTATTCTATTCAGAGAAGTTGCTCGGTGTGTGAGACGACCTATACTCTGATCGGTTTTCGTAATTCTGTTGCATTAACGGCAGCCTGATAACGAGCGTGTTCGATATGCGTGCGTGTTTTCGTTCGCGCTGCTGCAGTCAGCTTGATTGGTAATTGATAGTTGTGCCAGTCCGGCATTCCCTTATAATTGACTATTACGCCAGCTTTGCAAGAGCTTTGTGCGGCTCTCCGGATTTGTTCTGAATCACATTTGTGTTACACATCGTTGAAACGTGAAAATATCGTTTGATTCATTTCGCGACAGAGATACGCGACTTACTATTATTTTCAAAAATGGTAATACAGCAGCTGTAGGGATCTCTGATTATGTAACCGTGTAATATTGCGGGTAATTTCACGTGTGCTTTACAGGTATGGTTCAAAAATCGGAGAGCTAAATGCCGACAGCAGCAGAAGCAGCAGCAGCAGCAACAAGATAAGGCGCCGAGATCGAAAAAGCCCTCGGGGAGCCCAGCTAATAATCCACCCCCTGGAAAGAGTCCTTCAATTACCACTCCGCCCACGCCTGCCGCCGCGGTACCTGCTACTACGCCCTTGTAAATATCACTTATCTTAATGAGCGCTTATCTTCGGCGTATGTCCGTAATCGCGCTAACGACTTTTATCTCGGACAGGAACGTGTCCGTGCAAAGATAATCGGCAACTTAATTAGCTTGATAATTAGTATTTTAATTGCAACAACACGCGACAGATATTATCGAGATACGTACACTGAAAAAAAAATTCTTGGTAAATTTGTGAGATGCATTTAGTATACTTTCTTTTGAAGTATTTGATTATTATTACCGATTATAATAATAATAACAAAACATTTTGTAATAATTATAAAGAGCAAATTTTGTTTAGTTGAGCCAACTAAATTATGTAATACTTATTATACGTTTAGTTGAAACTATTTCACCAAGGTTGGTAACATTAACCAAGCCTGGATTTTTATAACCAAGCCTCTCTTTCAGTGTATTGCGCGAAATACGCTTCCTTACATTCGGACTTTGAGCGCGTAAAGTTTAGAACGCTAATTGCGGCGCGATCGATCGCGCGTATGAATGTTATGGAAAATTAGTTATTTGTATACGTCTGTATAACTGCATTTCTGTATTTAGGAGCGGAGGCACTGGCGGCTCAGCGGCAAGTTCGCCGGCGCTTTTAAGGGACTCGCCGCAGTATAAGCCTGCGGGAAACGCTAGTTTGCTGTTAGCAGCTAGCACGACTCCACCAAGCGTAAGTGGACGGATTATAGCAGTACTTTCGACGCATATAGTGTTTACTCGCATATAGGTCGGATTATATTCAAGTGTTTTACGTTCTTTCGCGAGAAAACGTCGTAAAGAACATTTTTTTAATGTGGAATATTCGTTCTTATCGATTCATACGCCCATAAAATTCTGTTCTTTAACAGTTAGGTGGCACAGTGTACAGTACAGGCGGTGGTAGCAGTAGCATCTGGAGTCCAGCAGTAACGGAGAGCGGTGCAGCATTTCCGGGTGACCATCAAAGGTTAACGTGGACGACAACCCCTTCCCAACAACAGTGCTATCAAAATTATTCGTCCTACTATACTAATATGGATTACCTCTCGCCCGCCTCGCATCAGTTAAACGTGGTAGGTGAAGTAACTCTCTTTCTCTAAGTATTTTGCATATATATCAATGTTGTCAATTATATATGTATCATTAAAGTGTACACGGAGTAAAAAAATGCTTGAAAAACAGTATAACTAGAACCAATAATAAGCAAAAGCACTAATATCGAAATGTTAGGACAACGGAGGTAGCGGCCTTGATAATTCATGGAGCAAAACGAGAGACGAAGGTACTTCATCTTGGTTTTACAATAGCGCCGGATGGGGTGATCGTAAGTGAACCTACAAGAATCGAAGAACGAAGCCTGGGTACATATCATCGACAATAGTGAAGTTATACGGCTTGAATCGAAGTTTATTGTAACGTGATGCCAAATAAAACGAGGAAGTTCTATACTTCCGATAAATGTCGATACAGACTAAACATATCTTTAATAATTCGGCCAGCATTCGGATGCTGTGTGGAATGTACAGGCCGATCGAGAGTGCCATACGTATCTTTTTGCATTTATTGATACAGTATAGTTTAAATATACAGGATGTCCTATACATACCTAATTCTATTATCTAGTAAATATTTTCTTTGTTATACATAATACTTTGTTATATTTAATTATATTATTTGTAAAATATTTTTTTTGCTATTAGAATCTTCAGAAAATTTTCTACAAAAAATTATATTATTTCGAAGAAAATATTATTATATGCATTCATATTGTTACATCTAAAAGTAGTAACATTTACACGAGATATTTTACATTGTGCATGAAAGTGTATGCTATTAAATATATATATAGAATAAAATACTTTATATACAAAGTAAAGAACACCTTATAAAATATTCACTTTTCAATAATCTTATCTTAATATTTTTATACACAGAATTAAAAAGAATCAATTTACATTAAAAAAGATTTTTTTATTTTATCTCTAAAAAAATGAAGGCCTTTATATACACACCTCCATTTATTAAAAGGTTATTACTACCACGCAATATTTCCTTTTATACCATAAAACTTTTATTATCTGTTTTATTCTAACATGTATTACATGTTAGAATCATTTCAGATGATAAAGTTAGATAGGACATCCTGTGTGTGATGTAATTGGTTTTCTATTGTCGACACATATAATGCGATCATGTAATATTCTTGATATTTCAATTCGCGAGCTTTATGAAATGTGTTGCGATGTATGCCACATAGTTTTAATTATCACATCCGTCTTACTTACATTTCGAAACCTGTGTAAAATTATATTAAGTAATACGATTGTTTGATAGTAGAAATACATAAAGATCTCAAATCGATGGAAATAATGGTATTTTAAAAAGATGTTTCGTATTTTGATAGTTATTTCCAAAATTTTTGATAGTGCAAAATTAATTAATATTAACTAGTCACGTTAATAAAAAGAAATATTGAGAAATTGACACACTAAATAAAATCGCCACAAAGAAAGAGTATAATGTAATTATGCCCTTTCTTTGAATAAATCATTACTTTATCCATTATCCGATTTTATAATGATGTTAATGAGTTATTCGGGTAATGATTTTACTAGTTCAAGTAAATCTTTTATTGTCGCGAATGACGACTTTTTAACGGTGTACTATAATCGTTTCATGTGATCTCCGGGACAAATAACTATATTATGTACATAATATAAATACTTTTATGATATTCAAGGAAATAAACTTAGATTCACACACGCTGAAAAGATAGTGGAATACGGTCAGACACGATTTAGTTCTCAATATAAAAAATCTTTCAAGAAAAGGTATATGCGTATGTATAGGTACACACGATATATGTACCAATGTACATAAATTATATATAAAAGCATATATATAGTGCAAGTCTCTCTATGTACATATGTATCATTCTTTCGTGTAGAAATACACTACCTGAATATCGAAATGAACTCGTTACGACATCGAAGTTGTTGATCGTCTTCTTTTTTTAGAGACTTATTTCGCATAAAAAATAAAATATTTTACCTTTTATAAATTTAATAAATAGCATACACCGTCCCGCTATCAGAAAATTCGGATTGGCTTGTCTCTCATACAATATTTGTATACAAAAAAGGCAAGAATATAAAAAATATTTAAAGATGTTCATCATTAATTTCCTAATTTTTAAAATAGATTTTCTAGAAAAAATTCGTAAAAAAATTGTATATTCTGCTTGAATTCTTTCTTGAAGGATTTGCCCGGCTTTGCACCACGAATCCCGCCATCTTGTATTTGTTATCTCTAAAAATCAAGTATTGTAATATGCGATTATTTCAAATATCCGATTAAAAATATATCATTTATTATTATAGTCATCCCTCTTTTTCATATGCGATATGCAGTAATTTACAGGCGATTTCTGTCACACCTTATACTACTCAAATTTTCGGACCAGTTGATTAAATTTTTGTGAACTCTATAGATAAATCTATTTATTATAACCCAGTAAACGCTAGATATTCCTGAAATATTCTGTTCGTATTCCGGAATACGAACGGAATATTTCAGGAATATCTAGCGTTTACTGGGAATTCTGCGCAAAAAATTTTAAATTCAACCGGACAATTTGCATATTGCTTTTGGTAAAACTTTTATTGTCAATATTTTGGAAAAAGAAATCGTCGACGATGGAGCTTTATAAAAAGAAACTAAACTGATGCCGATTATTTTCTACACAGACGTGTGGTGAACATTGACCGATTATAGGATAGGAAAAATAAAGATCCATATGTAAAATGAAAAAAAAAACGGTTTAAGATCTATAGGAATATAAGTATGTGACTGTTTAGATTGTTATTATAAATATTATCAATACTTATAAAATGATCGACACGGAAAACAACGACGTACATGTCTCAAGATGTATGAAGATAATATAACGAATTTGAATTGTATGTTCTTACTTTCTTTCCACACATCTACAACTTTTTGCTTAAAAATTTCATTACCCTATCAAAATTTCCCCTTTTGAATGCTAAACATTATCTATATATTCATATTAATTATATTCATCTTAATTCATATTTTTGATTATAGTAAGACTGTTATATTCTATTTTCGCGAAAGTTACGTTATATTGCATCATGTGAAGTCCAATCTATCCCAGGTAGAACACAAAATCATAATAAGATCATAATGACATCAAATAGAAGTCATTTTAGGAAAAATCATTATAACGTCATTCAATACACTTTTTATGATGATTTTGTGATGAATTCTTAATATAGCGATGATTTTTACGTGATTTTTTAACTAAAAAATCTTCTGAAAATTATTGCTATATCAAGAATTCATCACAAAATCATCATAAGAAGTGTATCGAATGATGTCATAATAATTTTTCCTAAAATGACTTCTACTTGATGTCATTATGATCTTATTATGATTTTGTGTTCTACCTGGGATACTATCATTTACATTTTACGTCTAATGATTTAGGTTTTTCTAGAGAATTATTATTTTTAAAATTATTACTTGTGATCTTTTGCATTTAAGTCTCGTAATTTAAGATCTTTAAGATTTTTATACATTTGTATTAGAATTTGTATTAGTACTTTTAAACATTTGTATTAGAAGTTTCGTATTTACGCGCGCGCGCGCTTGCGCGCGAGACTGCACATCTATGTTTAATACTAAATATTTTCAAAAATTTTGTATTTTTATTAGTTTTATGCGTACTAATACATGCGTATTGTTAAATTTCGTATCTTACACTTTATTGTAAAAACAGATACAATATATATTTATATATTTTTTTTTCTTTTTGTGGTGATCGCATGGCGTAAGAGTTGCGCGTCTGCTTTCTGTGCCAAAGACCCAGGTTCAAATCCAAGCAGAACATATCAAATTTTTAATTGATCACCACCTCTCGGAAGGCAATGGCAAACCACTGAGAGTACCTTTGCCAAGACAATATGGAGCATGCATGAGCAATAAACAATATAAACATGCATTAAAAGGAGAACTGGGAGCTTTAACATTTCATTTTCTAATTGCTTTTGAACTTCTTAGCTTTGCTTGCTCTAGTTAGACAACACGGACGTGTAGCTCTAACTAGAGCAAGCAAAGCCAAGTTCTTCGAAATCAATTTTTATATATATTTTTATATATATTTTTATATATTTTTTTGTATTTAAACAAGTACAAAATATTATGTCACAATTAACCAACTCACATTTTTCGCGCAATTTTGATAATTAAAAATATATTCGAAGATGATACGAAGTTTAACAATACAAATATAAAGTATGAAGTAGTATGCGAGAATATTCCAATAATTAGGTTTTATAATTTTTTAATGATTTTTGGGTTTACATTTATCCTAATATTTCGTAGGTAGGTAAGTGTATTTTTCCCGTTATCATCTACACTTTGTTTCGACTAATCGTTTCTTATACTCGTCGCATATTTGCTGAGAGGGCGTTAGTGCACAGCCAAACGAACTTTCGTAACAGATTAGAACATAATTATTGTTTCGTCGGTGTTTCTTCAGACAATATCTAACTATAAAATTTTTATTAGAAATAAAATGATTTTATATAATAATTCGATAAGACTTCGTATCCGACCTAGGCCCGATTTTAATAAAATTTTACTAGAGATGTGCGAATTATTCGAATTCGAATCGAATTGAATCGAATCTGACGATATTCGATTCGATTCGAATCCGAATCGACGTA
>NJRP01000024.1:216800-229600 GCA_003063835.1 Aphaenogaster floridana
TTCAGCGACCAAAAATACGTATAGTACACGTGGTCTAGTTTGTGTCAATTAAAAAAAAAATTTGTGGTCCTGTGTAATGAATTGCTAACGAGCGTCTGATTGTGAGCGGCGCGGATAACTCGAGATAACTCGAATCGATGTTATCTGAGGGACGCACGCTCATCGGACGCTTCAATTTTCTCGGAAACAGAACTCCTTCATCCGGCGCTTGTCGTCCCGTCGGCACGTGGAGTCGTAAGATAAACTTTCTATCGTCAGAGATACCGAAATCCCGGCTCGTCTTTCGGCAGGAAACACGCCTTTCTCGTCTCTCCCCGGCGTCTTTCCCTCAGCCGTCCCCGTTTCCCGCCCCGCGTCGATCAGCGCGTAAAACGCCTCGCCGCTAGCGCGAGGCGTTTGATGACCTCCCGCGATAGCGCCCGGGAAGCGCGGATAATATATTTCGAAGAGCGAGCAAAGGGGAGAAAGAGACGAGGCATCCAATAGACGACAGCGGGTTCTTTGAAATTCGTTCGCTCATGTTGTCATTATGCATACTCCGAAAATGGCACGCTCCGCACTCGCATCGGATCTCTCTTCCTTTCTCCTATCGAACGAATTCTCCCTTTGACCGGTCCCCCGTGAATGGGAATCGCGAACAGATCTGGGTTCCCTTTCTTTCCTGTATTTTTTCCCCCCGTCGAGCGCAACTGCGTATAGCAGTTGTGGCACTTTGCAGCGCGGTAACTTTGTTCCCGATCGCTTTCGCGATTCGTTTGGCCGGCGGATAGAAAGATTGTAATACCTTAAAATTAAAACGAGCGAATATAAAAATGAAACGAGTATAAGAATTGTAATATTACACTGAAAAAAAATCTGATTGCATTAATTGGAATTCTGTTAGATTCAACCAGTATGTCTGTTGGAAAATGAACGAATCAGAATTCTTTTAGGAATTACCAGATGAGCATGATTAATTTCTTCCTGTTTAATATACCAGAATTTCTTGTTAATGTTCGTCGAACTCGCACTTTAATAAAACTGCTAGAGAGCGCTGCGGGTAACGTTAACCAGAATTCTGGTTGCACGTAGGGTTGCCGTAATGAAATTTTCAAAACTAGGACTTATAAGCCAAAAATACCGGACATTTCGCTTGCAACCCTGGACACATATAAAAATGCGAATAGGTTAGCAAATTGGTTATAATAAACAATAAATGATTAATTATTTTACATCTCGTTTTCAATAGTACCTACTTAGAGTAAAATGCAGAAATTAAACATGTTTTTAATTTAAAAGAAGTTTTATTATTAGGCATCTACCTTATTGTACCTTTACTTACGTGCTATATTGCCATTGGTATTTTTAAAATATCAATAAAATAACAAATAATTATCAAATATATTAAAGAACCGAATCAGCACAAAACTATTGGTTTTTATCAGTAAATTGAAGTGATTGAATATGATGTGGTTAATTAAATCTAAAATGCAAAATATTTAGAAATTTTCTTAAACTCCGGACATTCATAATTACTCCGGACACATTCGAAAAATCTCCCTGGACGTCCCTGGACGCCCTAAAAAAGAGGACAGTGTCCGGGGAAAAGAGGACGGATGGCAACCCTAGTTGTACGTTCCTTTGTAACTAGAAGTTTTATTAATCCAACTGGAAAATACTAATCAAATCCTTATAGTTAAGTCTATCAAACGTTCTAGTTACAAAAAATTGTGTCCAATCACGACAACCAGAAATTCTGTTTCGTCTCACCAAAATGCATTCTATCAGATATGTTTTGTTCATGTAATCAGACCATTTTTCTCAGTGTACTTAATACCGCGGAAAGTGATTGATTAATTTTAAGAATGAAAAAATGATGAAGGCGGTCTTCCTTTTGAGGGATATTCGACTGCTTATTACTTATTATCCAATCTTATCTGTCGTATCTGCGAGTTAAAAATAGATAGGTACGCTAGTCTGCAACGACGTACCTAAACCTAAGCTTCAAACAGCGGCTCTTGAAAATAGAAAACAACAGTGCATGTCGCAGTTGTCTTCATCGTTTCGGGGCACGTCGTTCGTCGCATTTTATTCTCTTTCTTTCCTGCTCCTTCTGCGCGCTTCCCCGGGGGGCAAGAGCGAGCGGTTGCACTTTACCCTCGCTAAAAGGGCGTCAGTGTTCGCCGGGCTCTCGCGTCTCCTTGCCTTTGCTTCTTTTTATCCTCCTGTACTTCCCGTTTTCTTCTTTTTCTCTCTCTTAATAAACGCGTCTTATGTATACGCGTCCTGTGTCGGCGCAGCATCTCGGGAGCAGGAGCTCTCAGGACGAGCTCCAGAGTCGCGAAAGCGTCCTGAGAGCGTGAACTTCTTATACTCGTACTCGAAACGTTCAGAAGGCGACACGGTGAACACAATTATTTGAGCCCAACAGCGTCTCGTATAGAGATCGTAATATGAACCATGATATAAAAAGAAAGGTGAACCATTTCCGTGGATGCGCAGTAGAGGCCAATCAGATTTTGCCCACAACGCAGTAGAGGATCAATCAGATTTGGCCAAATGCGAATGGGCCAATCAGATTTTGCCCACAAATTCAATACTCGGCCGCCATTATGCGCAATGGTTCACCTTTCTTTTTACATCATGATACGAACCTTCGAGTCCACTAGATCAGGTAAACATGGATATTATTATTTCCAACATTGCGCTCCCTGCCGGGAAGGGGAATCCCGACGGGTAAACTGGGCTCCGTCTTTCGGAAGAGACGTTAAGATGTTGGTCCAACGGGAAAAAGGAGAAGAAATATAATATTAGGTGATAATTTTTTTTACTTTTACACGCGCGCGCGAGTTTCGTCGTAAATGATGGCCCGCTCATAATTCATGTCCGCGTGGTATACCGGTTGCGAGCCGCGTGATAAAGTGCGCATTCTACGTGCACGCAATGAATTATGCATTCGCGTGCGTTACATATATCCGCGCTGTGCTGCTGGGAGTCGTTCTAATTGATACAGGAAGTTTCGACTGCAAAGGGGATAGAAGCGCTGCGAGAGCCTTTTGGGAAATTAGAAAGGTTTGATGTATAAATATTATTATTATTCTGTTTGTTAGCACGTATGTTATAAGTCATTTATGCAATAAAAAATTTGCCTAAGGTACAAATGCATATATCTGTGAGTTTCGCACATGAGCTAATTGTTAGTTCTTATCAAATTTAAGGATGTTCAGATTACGACTAAAATGATGAAAACTTGCTAAAACCAATTGGATTCTGTATATTTCATCATAAAAAAAATTCTATCAAAGTTTGAGGCTGTTTAGAAAGCTTGTTACTGAGAAAATTAAATAATAAAATTACACGTAGTCTTATGGAAAATGGGGGAAAAATTATTATACTCAATGGAAAATGATGAAAAAAATGAAATTTTGCAAGTAGAATGATTAAGACTACATAATTGTCTATATCAATTTTTAGCTTAATTAGGAGACTCGTTCTTTTTATTTAATAAATGTTTATGTTTAATGTTTATGTTTGTATTTATGTTTATGTATATGTTTATTGTCTCGACTCGCTTACATACGCTCAAATACAGATAAGAAGACTATATGAATGACACGTATACTATCGAATGCCATGCAATGTTGCTAAAAATGCGAAAAATGATTTAACTCTTAAAACTGATTGTACATAAGCAACTTAACTTTTAGCAGGGAAAAAGTACCTGTACCGCCTGAACATCCTTAAAATACTAATACCTCGATTAACTCAATTAATAGATAGGAATGTTCGATCTGTGCAAACATATACTATGATGATATATCAATATTGGCGAACCGCAACTTGATTTCGGATATTTATCGAAAAATCGACCGTTATTAAAGTTCTAATCGTAGCACGGATGCACTTAAGTCGAATTGTCATTTTATCTGATGTAAACTTACTACGGATAATTTTATGGAAATGCGAAAACTTTGTAACGGCTCCAAAAGTAATCTTCCGATTTAAAAACTGTTGTTACCGGAGTCGCGTGTACACATCGAGTAAAAGATTCCGTAGCATAACGGGCCAAGTTCCGCTCCTACCGGCACGAACTCTCTCCCTTCCAGAACTATGACGTCTGGAAGAGGGACCGTGCGCCATGTACCACGAATAATAATCAAGAAGTGCTCCGATGAGAGGGACTTGTGCTCGTGAAACTACCCCAGACGGCTATGAGGGAACAACCCCTTGCGTCCGAGCCGAGACGAGTTACTTTCTCGTCGCTTTCGATTCACCGGAAGGAGTCGCATAAGAGAAAAACATTTTATCATTATCTCATGATATTCTTAGAGTTATTAAGGAATTAAAATCAGAAATATCTCGATAGTACCGCGATATACCTATGTTACTTGATTAATCCTGCTGTAATCTTTTTATTGATTAATTCCGAATTTTGTATACGTTACGAAATTACGGTTAAAACGAGGTGATGTTTTTATGAATACAAAATATAATGAGAGATGGTATTTTACTTTTATTTGATTACAAGTTAATAATCAGGTTTTATTTTATTATTTTTATCAAAAATTATTGTAATTTTATTTAATTATCAGCTAAACGCGATTTTCTCTGGCCAGCTAATCGTAAAACGAAGTTCTCAAACAGATCTCTAATGTTTACGGGGCTTTGGGTCTTCTTCACCTCTTTTGAAATCCGTCACGTTATGTCAACCGTTCTACTACCCGTCGACGATTCTACGTATCACTGTGTAGACGTCGGACATACGCAGGCACTCATCGGGCAATGTAGTCGAAAAATCGGACCGCTTGTGTAAACGTTATAAAGCGGCGCGGCTGCAGCTGTCGTCGGCGCGGAGAGGAGTAAGAGAAAGGAGAAGGAGATGTTTAGCTCGGGGAGGAAGCCAATCTCGAGAGTAGGTCGTAAAAGCGGTCGTGTTTACCCCTCGGGGAGGTTTCACGACCGGCAACCAAGACGACTGGCGTAAACGCGCATTCTTTTTTTAGGATGCAACGCGGCTCTTTCCCCCCCCCCCTTCTTCCTCTTGCTGATAAAGATTGACATCGAACCGCGTTCGGAGATACCGCCTAATGATCACGTTGAAAAGGCGCGGTATTATCGTAAAGCCTGTTGCATTAACTGAAATTCCCCTGATTCCTCGTTGTAATCAGGAAACCAATGAATGATAAGCCGACGATATTTTTGGGAACCACTTTTTTCGTCTTTTGCGATCGAAAAAGCAGTAACTCGCCGTCCGACGAAACGCGCTTCGGAGATTCGTAGAATATTGGCTTCTTTGACATCGCGCGCGCATGGACTGCGAATTTGCTGGAGAAATATTTTTTGGGGAAAGGAAGATCTTATAGATGCTTATTAGCATCAAAAATTATTAAAATTCTAGTCGTTTAAAAACCCATGGTCGCTAACGTAGAAGATTTTTAATTAATCAATTTAGCCAGTTGTCGAATATAATTTACCTTTCTTTACAGTTTTTGGGATAGAGGGGATTGTATATACATATAGATGCTTGTTAGCATCAAAATTATTAAATTGCTTGTCAATTTAACATGGGAATTAATTCCGGATTCATGTAAGGATTGTGTTTCAAGACCGACAAATTTGCGGCGCGCAGTTCGCATGAGTAGGAAAATTCACAAAACAATTATTATTAGGCACCAAGATCCGCCGATATTGGCTTTCTTTCATATTCATATTTGTTTAGATCATCGGTCTTATTCTTAATATTATATAATTTACCTTTTTTGATTGGTTATTTATTTACTGGCGTAAGAGAAGACGTTATCTGTAAAATGTTTTTTGTATGTAGATTCGCATATTTTTACGCACAGATTCGCGTATATATAATTACAACAACAAGAAATGACTTTATCAATCAATACTGACCACGTAATCGTCGTACAAAATTTTTGCAATTTAGAGACGGTGTTCGTCGAGTCCTAATTCCGATTGTAAATTTACATTCAGGCAAAAATTCCCAAGGTTTGTGTAATTGAATATAAGAGAGAACTTTTTTTTTAAATTTATGCTTCGCTTTTCGACAGTTATAAAACTTAAAATCATAGAACACATCGCGGCGCGGTATGAGACCAAAGGAAATACCTGGATCCACAATTATAGATAGGGAGAGACTGGCACAGTCCGCGTGAAGATAAATAAAAGAGCTAGGGGTCCCCGCTCTCTGATAGATTTATGACCATGCATTATGGTTCTCAGCGCACACGGTGCGATGGTTAAACTGTATAGTATTTAGGATCACCACGGGACATTTGTTACTAGCCGGAATAAATTACACGCCGAACGTTAGAGACTATACCTATTATTATGCTTTACCTCGATACCCAGTAAGACGACATTTGGAAGCGTTACAATAATACTCAGAATGTCAGATTTAAACGTAATAAACGTGACGGAAGTAAATAGACCAACTTGTGAGTGATTTTGAACGCGTCACGATTGGAGGTCAAAGGGAGAGGCACGGATCTCGTATCAGCATAATCTTTGAAATTTGAACGCGAAGTATATTACAGTATAGACGCGATATACAGGGTGTTCTAAAAAGATACGGCCAAAATTTAGGGAGATATTCCTCACACCTAAAGGATGAAGAAATGTTATATGAACATGGGTGCGGAAACGCTTTTTTCAGGAGTCATGTTGAAAATACTGTTGACTGTATTACTTACACAAGAAACAATTTAGGATTAATCATTGTGGACGACAATTGTTTAATCAGTAGGTTTATTTACATTTGTTTTTAATGTGATCTTGAGTACGGTTACAACAAATGTTGAAAATGTCCACCATTCGTCCGAATACAAGAAGCATTGACACGTTGACGCATCGATTCACGGACACGTTCAAATACGTCAGGCATATAGCGGATTGTCTCGCAGCCTGCAGTGATACGGTCACGAAGATCCTGAATATCACGAACTGGTGTAGCATGTACGATTGTCTTTAAATGTCCCCACAAGGGGTGCGTTCAGATTCCTCACCCGAGTGCCCTCAGGTATCGTTTTATCCTTGTTTAACATTCAGTAAACAACAAAGATAAAATGATACCTGGGGACACCCGGGTGGGGAATCTGAACGCAGCCAAGTAAAAGAAAAGAAGCTCTATAACTCCTGAAAAAAGCGTTTTCGCACCCATGTTCATATAACATTTTTTCATCCTTTAGGGCTGCGTTCAGAAATCCTACTCGACGGGTAGAGTAGCCTTTATTGACCAATCAGGACAAAAAGAACAAAAATTTCTTTATCATGATTGGTTAATAAACGCTACTCTACCCATCGAGTAGGATTTCTGAACGCAGCCCTGGTGTGAGGAATATCTCCCTAAATTTTGGCCGTACCTTTTTAGAACACCCTGTATAATATAGGTATCCCTCTACTTACGACTATACTTCGACTTACGACCGATGTGTGATGTCAGCGGCCGATAATGCAATCAATCGTCGATAAATAAATCAATCGATAACACAATCGATTTTTGTTTATAATACTACATTTACATTAAAAGTTATTTTTAAGAAAAAAATAGTTTTGTTTTTTAATCACTTGATGAAAAGTTAATCTGTGTTTAAGTTGAATATTAATTTTATAATACCAAATATTACATTTAAATTATATTTTTAAGAAAAAACAGTTTTATTATGTAATTTTTAAAATATATATATAAAAGTTTATAATCATTTATAATAATAAAATAATTATTTTGCATAAATAATGTTTTACTTACACAAAATCATATACCAATAATATGTCAGTTTAAATGATTTATATATAGCAGCAGTTTGACGGACTCAACATTTATTCGACTTACGATCGAAGTCTCAGAGCGTAACCTTGTCGTAAGTAGAGGGATACCTGTATTTCGCGATCGCGACCGCGACGGATTAATTATTCCCAGACACTTCCACAAACGCGGTGGCGTTGCGTAAACGAGAGATCGATGGTGTACGCGAGAGACGGCAAACGGCACGGCGGCCACGGGTGCAGTCAGCGTGCGCGTTGCACGGTGCAACGTACACACAACGTGTTGCCGGCCGGCGGCCGCGGCGCAGAGAAACACACCGATCGATTTTCGCCCCGGTACAGAGGATTTAATCCACACCGGTGCGGCCATTGTATGCAAAACGCCCGGACGTAGACTGGCGAATCACGAACCTACGTGTGTCATATTGTACATTTATGCCGGCCATCTCGCCTTTTTTCTCATTTCCCTTTTTCGGCACTCGACGAACAGAAAACCGCTTGAACGCGCGATTCTCGTCGCGGGCATTTTGCTCTTGCACCGCGCACTCGACGCCGCTCGTTTCGGTTCGACCGTCTCTTTGTACCTCCTATGATCGCTCAACGAAATTGGACACGTGTTACACTCTTTTCACCGACGATCGCACGAGCGATGATACATGGCTCAATTATCGCAATTTTCCGCCATTCAAAGTTATTCTTTGAAGAGAAAATCTATATCGAGGAAACTTTAACATTTATTTAAAGAAATAATTTTTGTATCTTGATATAACAACCACAAAATTAAACGATAATAAATAAATGTCAAGCTCGTGCGTGCAAAGCAAAGTAAGAAGATTAAAAGACCAAGAAACGAGAAAAATTTTCTTTGCAACGCACTTGAAAAGGACCAAATCCCATGGTCGAAACGTAGTGCCTTTTTTATATAATATATCTGGCCAGTCAGGTCGAATTAAGTTAACAATTTTGTTTTTTTACCCCTTGTCTACGATGCGTATTTAAGGCGTTAAGACTTAAGAAATTGACCAATCGCAGTCGTTTATTCTCCTCATACGACTGTGATTGGTCAATTTCTTAAATCTTAACGCCTTAAATACGCATTGTAGACAAGAGGTTACTTTGCTTAAACAATGATTTTCGGCCAATTTTTAATATTTGCAATGTTTACCGATTGATATTTTATTATATAATAAATTGTAAAACAACTTGACTGGCCATAGGTATTCTATTTATTACTACGTATCAAACTATCAACCATACGGATTGTGGTCCTCTACGAGTATTAAATTTAATAATAATAAATGCTAAAGCATCTATTACATTCTTCCTCCTTCTCCAACACTCTCCCATCACGAAAACTGTTAGAAAAATTAATAAATTTAATACTCGTAGAGGACCACAATCCGTATGGTTGATACGTAGTAATAAATAGAATACCATCTATGGCCAGTCAAATCGTTTTACAATTAATTATATGTTAATTATTTACTGGCGATTTAGGAAAATTAAAGTTTCTGATATTTTATTGTTAACAAAACAATATTTCCTTTTTCTTTCACAGCGGTACCTGCTCACGGCCAAGATGGCGATCTTTACTTTTCGGTGAGCCCCGCGGAGCATTCGGTTGTCGAAGGACTTCCGGTTCGTTTGAGATGCGAGGCTCAGCCAAGCTCGCATGTTAAATACTCGTGGAAAATAGACGGACAGCCGCTTGCTCCCAGCCCGCGAAGGCATCAGGTCGAGGGCGATCTTTATATCACTAGGGTCAATCGAATCTTGGACAGCGGGAACTTCGTTTGCGTGGCCACACACGAGGAAACCGGCTATTCGATCGAGAGCTCGCCCGCCAAGATTGACGTTCAATGTAAGTATTTTCATTTGAATTATATCAGCGCACGTCTGTGACTTATATTTATGCACCGTTTGCTTTTGATCTTGCAATTATATTTTTATATTTCTTGCAATTATATTTTTCCGTGTTCTAAAAATTTTGTTTCCTACACGGAGAAAATTTTATATTAAAAATTACTATGTATGTCACAGTAGCCGTGGACCATTGCTGGAATTATAAAAATGTTTACTATGTTTTCAATTGAAAATGTCAATTGAAAATGTCAAGCTATGTTTTCAATTGAAAACATAGTAAACATTTTTATAATTCCAGCCAATGATCCACGTCTATTGCCATACATAGTAATTTTTAATATAAAATTTTCTCTGTGTATATTATACAGCATCGTACATAACGCATTGCGAGTTGAAAATTCGATATACATTGCATTTACGTTATTATTAATTTTAATATATTTGATTACAGTTATCACTAATTTGTATAGATAGCTTATGTTTATATAATGTATTATACAGATATTTCTTTAAAAATTGCAACATAGTCATTGCTTGAAATATCGTACAGGCGAGTTTTACAATATTAATTTTACAATATTAATTTTTTCAATTAAATTTTGCAACGGACAATATATGAATTAATAAAAGCTTGTCTCGCGAAAAATAATGTGCAAATTAATATAATAATCACACACACATACATACACACGTATCTAAATGAACATTCGAATTAACTTTAGGTGCGTATTTATAATCGTTACATGACTAATATTTATTTCCACCAATGTAGATTAAAGTTAATTGCTCCGTCATTGCCCTCTCGCGGGTCTTTTTTTTTCCTATCAAATCCATTCGTTGCATTCGTAAAACACAATATTCACGAGAAAATGACTACTTACGATTGCATGTACTAATTACCAGAATAGTATAATCGCACGGCATTTTGTACGATACTCCCGATATTAATTACACGCAACGTGCATTTTACTGTTGTACGTTTGGCAGAAGAATAACACAAAAAATGTTTGAAATTTTATCGTTCGCTTGATATCAACGAATCTCGCTAATTAGCACAACGAATAAAATCTCAAATAATTTTGAATGCGTAAAATCAATGAAATACACATATGTCTGAATAAATCTGTGATCAATATATCATAGTTTTTGAAGTGACGATTACTTATTGAAGCAAATATATCGCACGATTTATTTAAAACAGAAATTACTTGAAGCATTCACGATTCAGTGATTCGTCTGTGCTTTTAATTCGAAAGTAATGAGCGAGTTATGCTTAACACTAAACCTACCACCGCCGGTTAAATGACTATTTTTAAACTTTTGATTAACACCAAAACTACCACCGCCGGCCAAATGACCGTTTTTAAACTTTTGATAAAAATTCTGCATTCAATGTTATCGCTTTTTCTCAATTGCCTTCATGACTTTTTCTTATAAGTACATATAATCCGGTTCGGTAGAAATAGATATATATAAATTGTCGGTAGCTTTAGTGTTAAATTAATTAAAAATTTAAAATGCGAAACGAGGCACGTTAAAATCTAACAATAAGTAGCATTAAGAATACCTGCCAGCTCGAGTTTCACCTGCAAACAGCGCGGTGACTTTGTGTATACAACGCTTCGTCGCAAAAATAAACACCGAGGTCAAAAACAAATCTCACCGCCGCGCAATATTTACCGTATCATGAAATAAATATACGCTAAATATTTCATTTCTTTCATTTCAAATTAATTAACAAAAAATACGGCTTCCCATTAACTGATTCGAACCGGCGACTCATACGTTATTCTGCGTTATCGATCTCAAAATGGCAGGCAAATTTCGACCAAAAGTTCAAAGTGCGAGTATGAGTACAGAGTATGTCCGAATACAAGCGTCTATGAAGATAATTATCGCCCGTAAATATCACGAAATAATTTATAATTTTCTCTATTGTTTGCTACACACTTCTACTTTTAACCGCAGGAGGTATTTGCTTTGAGTAGTCTTTTCGATACATTTACATATGAATCCGTAGAACGAATCGTAATTCCTGATTCTAACATTCTTAGGCTCGTATTTATAATTATATTTCTGTTGAGAAATCAGCTGAAACTAGTTTTGAGACGTGAGACAGTTCAATGAACGAATCTTGAGAGTCGATTTGATATTTATTTTAATTGTAATTTAAGACATAAAATTCTATTCTGAGTATCTCATCTGATACGCTCTTGAGATGAGACTTGAATAACGACTATAAATACTAAATAGCGCGTACTAATAATTGTGACTAAAACAAACGCCATACAATAGATACTTTCGTCTCTCACGAAATATTTAAGACATTATGAAATCAATGTCGGCCAAATATCTATCATATTCTATCCTTGTCTCTCATCAATTAAAAAAAATGAGCCATCGCGTAGATTCGTAGACTCGTTAGCGTCGTCTGAGATAATGATTAATTCCGTTCGATTAAAACAGCGTGTTCGAATAGAAATATAATTACTTACATCGTAATTGACGGGAGAATTTCAATCTGGTTGATATATATGTATATATAGTATATAGATCTTAATGACAATTTAATGGTCGATTAATTATGTTATTTATAAATAATTATTAAATCTATTACTTGAAAGATATTTGAAACAGATATCGGATATTGAAATTTATTTAAATTTCAAATCAAGTTTTTTACGTATATAATTGTTCTCTTCTCTCTCAAATCATCTCTCTAAAAATTATAAGATTCGAAAACTAATACTGTGTATATCTTCTCTCAAGAATTAATTATTGAATCGTGAGAAACAAAACTCAAGCTATATCTCAAGATAAACTTTATCTGAGTTGTTTAATTAAACCGTGATTGCAAATATAAAAAATATTAAATTTGTTCTCGAAATCTATTAATCGATCTATTTATTAAATCGAAATTTATTTTAAACAAATAATTGGACACTTTGTAATTCTTTTTTGCCACTGTCACACACACACACACACACACACACACACACACACACACACACACACACACACACACGCACACACACACACAGAGGCTGCATTTGTATAAGTCAGTCTAATGCAGCCGCGCTCATATCTAATAGGGGAGACCGGGGCAAGTTAGCTACAGGGAGTTGACACATTGCTTATATTTCGGCTATTTTTAAACAAATTTCAAAATCAAACAAGTGGGGAGT
>NJRP01000024.1:241250-259311 GCA_003063835.1 Aphaenogaster floridana
ATCTATTGACAAACAGCGGGAACTTAGTTGCGCACTTAATACTATGTATATTTTAGTAAAATTAAATATATTATATATTTTATTGTGGTAGATATTAATATTTTTTATTGTGGTAGATATTAATTAGAGAAAATTGCATTAAATTCTTCAAAATACCATGTTGTCCCATGACTACCATGAATTTCAGGGTAAATTTTAAGAGAAAATTCTCTCTGTGTACTGGAAAATTATGTTATCAATCACATGTCGGGAGATATGTCGTTACTAAATGTAACATAAGAACATATTTAAATTACTCTGCATTTCAAAATTTTTCCTTAATAATAATAATAATTCTTAATTTGCCAATTAAAGCGGAATTCTACAAACAAAATCGTCGATAAAAATGTTACGTTGCAATGATTTTACAAAATTGATATAAAAAACTTTTCATAAACAAAAATATACAAGATTGTAAAAAGCATGAAGCACACACAACAGCGATGTTTAACACGAATATTTCGCCGCCACTCGATATACTTTCCAATCAATAAGTTAGCATCATCGAGACTAATAACTGGCTGCAAGTGTATGAGCTGTAACGTATTATGCGGCATACGAACGCAACTATAGCGGGGCGAAGAGATGTACGGTACGCGCATGAAAACGATAAAAAAAGCAAAGGAGGCCAAGGAGGAAGACTGCGGAAGGATGAGACAAAGAGAAAGAGAGACAGGATAAAAAAGGCACGGAGCTTGGATCTTGGAGAGGCTCGGCGCAAGGATCCGACTATTGAATGCGGAAGGCCCGACTAGTCATTAATTTTGCTCGTCGCTAATTAACTTTGTGCGCTTTTACTAATTAGTTACGCGACTGCGCGGAAAAAAGTCCACTCTACACAAAGCGCGCGCGAAGCTGCGCCTCGCGAAGTTCGCGGATAACAACGAGATCCGCCAATTCGCTCACTGAGGATTCGAAACGAGTACCCTGTGTATATCTACGTTAACAAGGGCATAGACGATCGCCGGGATGTACCGGGAAGTAATTTCGAGCGTGCATCACATGCAACGCGAGCGATGCGTCCGAAAAAAAAGCACGCTGCCCGTTAAAACTGCCGGGTTCCCTCATTCTATTTTGCCGCCCGCGGCGAGCGGTTTTCGATGTAAACGATACGAGAAACGCACGGTCCTCGGTCAAACCGGAGCGCAATTTTCTCTCTTTTTTTCTCTCCGCCTTTCCCCCCCTTTTTTAGATAGTCGACAAACTGGAAAAGCTGCGATAAAAAATGCGGCGAGAGGCAACGTCGAGCGTGGAATTGGTTATTTCGCGCAAGTCCAGGAATGTATTTTTCACATTACGGCGTTCTGCCGCGAGAGCATAACGAGTTTACCCTTCGGTAGATTCACGTGCCGCCGCGTCGTCTCGTGGCGATGTTTTAATTTCCTCTCGCGAGAAACGGATGCAAGAAAAATAGCGGGCACGCGAAGCTGCGGAAAAAATGTGCGCTCCGAATTGTATTACGTTTCATCTGCTACGGTGCTTTGAGATCTTAATAAAGCGAGGTATATGTGTGCGTTATATTTGATAAAGTGATTATCGGATTCCACTAAAACCATCATTTTTTAGAAACATGAGTTACTAAGAATTATCCTAAATCATGTATAGTACTCTCGTGTACAGGGTTGGAAAAATTCCACATTTTTTTGGATAAAGTCCATGCCAGTGGTAAAAACCGGTATTTTCCGGATAAAACTGGCAAAAACAGGTCTTTTCTGTTAAGAAGAATAAAATAAATGGAAAGTAATATTTATATAGTTTATTTCAAAGGTTTTGTAATATAATTTGAATTTAAAAAACTTTATTATTATATTGGTTTCGTTCTTCTTTGAACCATAGTGATTAGTATGATTTATTAATTAAAGCAAAAATATCCTTTTGCAATAAAGTTATATAAATATATTTTTTTAGTATTACGTATTATATAATCATTTTTATAGTTTTTACCAATTTATTCCATTGGATAAAGTTCAGGACAGTAAAAACCGAAATTTACCATGGTTTTTTCCACCCACTGGATTTTTCCGAACAACCCTGCACTGTAAAAAAAGGATGTAATATTACTTTACTATTTATGATGGAAACTTACAAAATCACGTATTTTCACAATAATAATTGTTGTAAAAATACATGATTTTGTTACGTTTCCGTTATAAATAATGATACTTTTACATTTATTTACATATAATTTTTACACTTGTCCTGTAATTTTACATACTTTTTTTTACAGTGTACTCGTGTATGTAATGCATAACAGAAATTGAAAAGAAAAAATATCCGCAATATAATGTGATCGTCCGTCTAATAAATTCGTAATTTTTCAACAAACAACGCACGAATCTCTGCGATGCAACGTGCCTAAACGATACGAGTCAAATAACAGAAGTTCCTCAGATGGTCGAAGGGGGCCCATTAATTTCTTCTGCACGTTCGCCAGTATAAGACGACGTCGAATGTTGATGGATGCGCACCGCGATGGCCGTAGATCCCAGGTTGCATATGCACGATGATCTGTCACGACCGGCATTTATGCACTTCCGCCTGCTTCTTCACTCGCTCGCTCGGCGGATTCTCGACGGTTTACAAACGAGAACGATGCTTTTACGATGCTGTTCGTTTGACGATGCAGGCGCTCCTTATCGACATCTACGCGAGCGCACTTAATGCGCGGACCGCGCGATGCAAACGTTCGGCGAAGAATAAAACGATCGCGCTGTCGAAGAAGAAGTCGTCCATTTGCCTGCCGACTCGTCCGCTTGGTCCACTCGTTAATATCCGACGTATGTGAAGTAACAACGCTTCACAAACGCGGTATAAAATTTATGAGCGTGTAGATACTTGCACCATCGTTATGTATTTTAAGTACCCATCTATATTTTTTCTATATTTCTCGAAGGTGAGATGTGTTTCTCTCCTACATCTTTTAATTTATTTGTTTCTCCTACATCTTTTAATTTATTAATTAATTTATTATTTCTTAAGTAAGTAAATATATTTTACGAAGAAATATTAAGCTGTGAGAAATAAAATGAATTAAACCACGGTAGAATGTATAATTCTGGAGGATATAATTTATCCGTTTAATTAATTCTCTACGACGTGAATAAGCGTCGACTCACGTGGTCGCAGCACCACAATTCGTATCGTCACCCACGATAAAAGAGAAGCATTGTGCAGCGTTCGTTAAACCGCGCGCGGTTTGTTCGGCACAATTTCACGCGCTCGCGCGCGTAACGATGACGAAGGACGGAAGGGCCTGAGAGATGATCGTCGTCGCGTCGACGTCGATCCGCGTTCGCTTTTTGTTCGACGACGGTCAAACCTGTCGTCTATCCCGTATCCGTTGCGTACACGAAGAAGACGATCGAAGATGATCGGATCGGCGAGTTCGATGAAACCTGAATCGACTGCACGACCGTAGATCGTCCATCGTGGAGCGTGGCCACCAATATTATCGAGACCTCAAGGCTGCGCTTCTTCCTCCTTTCGGTATTCCTCTCGTCCGCTTCTGTTTCCCGCATCGCCACCTCCGGTGCGTGTAAGTCGATGTAGTTACAGCGAGATGAGGTAGAGAGGCCAAATCGCCTTTCATCTGTGGAATTGCACTAGAAGCGCGGCGGTAGACCACGAGAAGGACGGAGTATTTTTTTCTTGCTTTTTTTTGGCGCTAATAGCGAACGCCAGCGGGAACAAATAAATTGCGGTTTGACCGAGAATGAAGGTATAAGTGAATCAACACGCACGATTGATTCACGAAATGATAACGGTGAAATAATTTGGTGCTATATTTCAAGAATGTTTGTGCATTCTTATAATCGCTAAAATACATAATAATTACATACATATATGTATTATAATATGTTTTATATATATATAAAATATAGAAATGGATATGAATAGTGGAAATAGAATTTCCTTAATATTTATTTATTTTTATTTTACTCATTATCAGTAATAGAGAAAGAATTCTGAAGCTATGTAATTTATCACATATTAATACAATATGTAATGGCTAGAATATTGAAACTCTTACTTTATGATAGAAAATAACCGTCCGAAAATGAAAGAAATATTGTCCAACATAAATTATATATCTCTCGAAAGACATTTTTGATATTCTATATGCTGTCTATGCGCACACTATTCTATAGGTGAAGCCTTCATGCTTTTATTTCTCGTTTATACAGGCCGCAGCAAGTTGTGTCAAAGGGAACAATGATTTATCTTCCGAGTCGCGCTGTCTCCGCGCATCCGTGGGTGCAGGCATATATCTGCTGTATTCGCAGATATGCGACACTATTTTCAGCAATTTTATCTACTCCCCAAGCTGCCTTTCGGGCACGGAAGGATGAACGCAGCGATACCAGTGAACGTTACTTGGAACGGGCCTTGTCTCTAGCTTTATTCTTTTGTTCTGTTTTTCTCCGTTTTTCGCTCGTACATCCCCACGGGAGATTCTCTGCGTAATTGCAATACAACCCGGTGTGCCGGGATTTCGTTTAACGGTTGCAAGCAACTACTTTTCGATCTGCGCCGGACGGTCGCGTTGAAAAACAAGCATTGACCGTCTCAAGATTTACTCTGCCATAGGTAAAAAAATATCCACCAATAGTTAAAGTTCGAATTAGCAATGGTAAATGGTGGATATCTCTTTCTCTCTCTCTTTCTCTCTCAAAATTAATTTATTAACAAAAAGAAACAAAAAATACGCATTTTCTACTTTTCGTATGTTTTTTATATGAGTGCGTTTATACCTATAGGTATATCTTTTTCACGAATCGTTTTTGCGATCTCTTCATCCGGCGTTCCTTCATCCTGTTCTAAATTGCCCGTTTCTGAGTTACAGTGATTTCCGCGCACTGAGCAAATCTTTCCTGCAGATTTCAAACGATGTTAAGCGCTCGCCTTGATGTGCTGCCTCGTTAAAAGCTTCGAGGCCATTTTCGTGGATGTATATACAGGGTGTTACAAAAAGATGTGGACAGACTTTGTGTGCTTGTAGGGGGGGTTAATATAAGTAATTTGAGTATAGGAATGCATGTCCGCTGAAGTCTCGTTTCCGTGCTACACGGATGCGAAGTTGCCGAAATTTCCTGTGTAGGTAAAGTACCTTTTCGGTAAGAGATAACGAAAAATTTTATTTTAAAATTTAATTTTTTATTTTAAAATTTAATATATTTAATTTTTCGATACAAAAACTAGCGGAGATGATGATTTTCCGTAACAATAATACGTCTAGTTTTCAGCAACATTGTAACTTCGTAATAATGGGAATTAAATTCCCGTCCTTAAATATTCTCCTTGTTCGCTTTTCGTGCGTTGCAAAATTGTTCGGCGAAACTTTACTATTACTATTGTAATCATTGTCTGCTGTCTCGTCGTCTGTCACACTTTATCCTAATCAATTAGAAATGCATATCGGGGCTGGTTTTCAACGGTGCAGCGAAAGGGCGGCAACAAGGCACTTCGCAACCGACGCGCGATGCATGGATGATTGTTTCGCGCGCGCATTCTCTAATAAAGTTCAAGTATCATATCCACACAGAGATAACCCTTGACTTCCGAGTACAGATTCACCCTACTTTGGCCGAAGGGTAGGTTCGAAAATAATTACCATGTTCTCCCGCTCGCGCCGAGTTCGCCTCTGCCTTGGTTTTTGTATTCTATGTAGTGGCGTATAGGATGGCTTTTTTTTTAAGAATTGGCACTCAGGACACGTTCGCAATTCCCTCGGGTCCTCCCTACGGTTGTCACGGTGCCTCCATCCACGTAACGATGAATTAGATAATTCAGAACGCGTGCTCTTTGTACCGCGTTGCCCGTTCGTCGCTCGAATCAGGAGTTAGATCATCCTAAAGGAATATCGCGTGTCGCCGCTCGTTATTTCCCTCGTAATCTCCCTTTTCACCGCTATTGTGAGCGATACCGTATCGTGCTGCTTTCCGGAGAGAGCTACGTGGAATACGCGAACGTCCGCGGATAGCCCCTCGGTTGATTTATTCAGCCGGCGCGCAAGTCAAAGATAGATACATATTTTCACGTTGCAAACATTTGCAAACGTATACGCGCATACAATCTACGGTAGCCGAGGGAAAGCAAAGCGAATAGCGAGTGAAGACGATCTCATTCTGAAACGTGATCCGCGCGAGCCTGATAGCGCGTAGCGCTCTCAATTGCATTCTCTCTCGCGCCTTACGCCCCGCGTACATCCACTTCTGAAATCTGAGACATAGTACATAATTACGATACGCGTACTAAAGAAAAAGAATTAATTCTTTCCGGAATTAACTCGTAAGAAACGGCGCTGCTTTTAATCTCTATCTTCATTAGCGAGATTAATACCACATTCCGTTTCTACTCTAGCTATACGAAAACTGGATTTCCTCAGTTAACGAGATTATTCAGACTTTCGTGTATTTTCTTTTTCACGTGAGAAAATCGCTTCGCGCGAGTAATTGCCGGTGATTATCTCTCTCGCAGTGATTACCTCTTCCCTAATTGTTATTCCGTTCCCCTACATTTTTCTCTCGCGCCTACTCCCCGAGATGGGATCAAAAATCTTTTTTAGATAATTGCTTTGCGCTCGCTTCGATATTCATTATTATTATGCCTACTCCTCTATCCTGTAACCGTACGAAGCAGGAACATTGCAAGCGAACCGTGTGAATGAGCGATCTCATTAGCTCCTAGCTATTTCTGATATATGGCATGCCTGATTTTTTTTGCTGTAGTTTCAGATTTCGAATAAAAAAGATAAACTACAGCTATTGAGTCCTGTTATCCTATATCCTTTTCATATATCTATTTAGAAAAAACGGGGAATGAATATTGAATGGAGTATCGTATTCTTTATATATTCGTTTTGACATCAACTCTTTGAAATATTGGTAATTGTCATCCCATGATTCTTTTATGATTCCGTTACGTTAATGTGAGATATAAAAAAGGAGCTAGCACATTGTAAAAGTTTCAAAATAGTAATATGACTGGAGATTTGCCAGTAGTTCTTGTTTCTGTGTCTGATTGAGAAAAGCTTCTCAAAGAATTTTATTCGTTTGATTTTTCGCATTGCTTCCGGCACTCAATTATCGATTTGCTGATGCCTGTCGCGTACATTTGCGTACATATTTGCTTATCGGCTACAAAATTAATGATTACTAGTCTATTTATTCCTTATTAAATAGATAAAAGAGAAGAATAATATTGAGGCTGCTTGTAGCTTTCTGCGTAGAGAGCACCGTCGGCACAGAGTCGACAGACGAGGGCGCACGCTGGATAGGTACAGTTCTGGAGAGCCATAAAACTTTATGGTGCGTTTGCATCGACCGACCCTTTCCTCTCTAGTCCCACCATACCCCTCACCGCCTATCCCCATAGCAACGACCGACCCCCGAACGGAGCTACCCTGCATCCTTCTCGTTCTCTCACCCTCTGCTCCTCTCTCCTTCTGCCACGTACGTACGTATATACTTTACCTTCCCATCTCTCTCTGCCTCCCTCTCTTTCTCTCTTTCTCTTCCAATGCATGGGTTTTGCCATCTTCTTCTTGCTCTCGTGCAGACATACGCTTCTGTCTCTCACCGCCAGAACTTCCAACGCGCAAATATTCTCTGTCTATCGAATGAATTCTCTCCTTATCTCCGTTTCCCCGTTGAACCCTCTCGTTCACTCTTCTAGTCTGGTCTTTCTAGTCTGGTCTGCATCGCACACTTGAATTTTTACTCGGAGCGTATAATTAGAAACGAATCCTACTGCGCAATCACGTGCATTACCAGTTTCGCTTGCTCCCCTTCAGGATCGGTAGTAGCCAAAATAACTGAATAACCTTTTATATTCAGCACTCGTACTCGCATCATTGTAGCCTCTACCTATCTACCCGCCATATCGTATTACGTTCGCCGTCTACTGACGGTGTTTCTGGGCGACGAATTAGCTTGTCAGGCTTTTCACCTTTTTTCTTCCCCCTGGCTTCATTTTCTGTCCCACTTGCCCCCGGATCCCGTTCCTCTTTTTCGCCGCAAGCGGGGCGAAGCTAATGTCTGCTGTTAGTGAAAGAAAAAGGACAAAGAGGCGTTCTCTCGGCACGACATAATCCACTAATAATTCAACGAGGCTAGACGAGACCCAGGCGCGGGCGCGGGCGTGCGCGCGTTCCTCTCGTCGCTTTTCGTCTCCTTCGACGAGAGGCTGTCGAGAGAAAACCGCGGTTTGTTTGTTCGTCCAGAATAAATAGCTCACTCGTGGAAACACGCGCGCCTCCCTCCTCTCTCGTGCCCGCTCTTACACGCCGCAGCTACAAGAGGGTAAAGCCTAAATCACGTACAGAAGGATATTTCTAACTTGTGTGCCTCTTCTAACGGATTAACGTATCGAGTGATTTCTCGCGAAAAAAGAAAATTTTTCTTCCCCAAGATTAACGAGCAATTATCTACAATCTATGTCCGTACCTCACGTTTTATAAATTTAGGCATCCAATACTCGATATTTAAAGACCTGACCGTTCTTGTCTTGAATACGATGTACAAATAATCCCCAGCGTCCACATTTGATCTCGAAAGAGTTCGTCTCCTCGGGGAATTTCGTTTACAATGTAATCGACTGGTTTACGGTATACGGTATGAAAGGGAAAAACGATCCACCGGGCTTCCGCTTCTTTTTGAAGTCGTCACAGCTTCGAATTAAAGAGGGCAAAGGCATTGACATTACGATGGCATACCCGTTACAGGTAGGAACAAGATGTATATCCCGAACCTTTGATAGGGGAGCGTTATACCCTACTGGCTTTCGGGTGGCGAATACCGGCATAATTAAAAGACAATTTTTCTGGTAATTAAATGTGCGCTGAACGTGCAAAATTAAATGACACTCTTGTATACGAGACATACGCTTATAATTTAGCATAAAATCATACCGGTACTTTAATATTTCGCGAATGGTACGAAAAATCCATTGAATTCTCTCTTCAAAACAAATTTTCAAGTTGGAAAATACATCGCAATCCATACGAGGAGATAAATATGTTTCTGTTTTAAATTAATGCTTTTGGGATTACATTGCAATTATTTTAGTTTCCATGATAATATTTTGCAGAAATATCGATAATTCAATGGTCAAAATAAGCGAAGGAATGATGTGGTAGATTTGATAGCGTCAAGTTTAATAGCGTGTTCAATTTCAAATCTATAAAACAGATGTTAATATTTCTTGAATGAAATATTTCTTCGAAATACTTACGCCGCTTGAGGTATCTTTCACCTACAATCTATCACGTTTCGCCTGTCGTAATTTTCTTTCCTCTGTTTCCTAGCCGTCGTTAGGTTGAAGAACTCAGCTTTATCTCTCTCAGACGTCATGTTTATGATGTAGAAAGTTTGTGTGGATGGTTAGAGGAATTTCTCATCTTTCTCATCTTGTAAAAGCTAAATCGGTAAGATATGCTCTCGTTTAAAAGATTACCACTGGAAGATTAAAATGAAAATCCATTTCATCTTTAACGAAGACGATATAATTACACTGTCCGACACGGATTTTAAACCACAAATCAGGCAAGGTGATTCTTATCGATTTTTTATCATCAATATTTATTACATTTTCTTGCACTCGTTATTTCTTGATCTATTATCATAAAAATACTGCTTTCGAGAGCTGTTTGTGACATTAACTTGTAGAATCGGTTTTCAGAATTTTGAATCGGTCGATGTATGATAATACTTAAAATCAACTTTCGATGAATAATTTCTTTACTCAAAACACATTTTAGTCCAAAGTTACCATAGCCCAGAGTATTTTTAACGCATTTTTATAACATTAAAATGTAGAAGTAATTTAAATACTACCCTTTCGTACTCTCGAACTCGGCTTTTCGCTTAGCGACGACGGCCTGCGAATTATTTCCACATCGAAAAGTAGACAGCGATAAGTATTATACCGGAAAGTTTCGGGTTATCGCTAAGTTTGAGAAAACTCGTCAAAGAGGGAATGAAGGCGGCGCACCATTTTTTCCGCCACCCGTTACGTCCCGTCTTTTTCGGCGGTTTTCTTTCAAGTCCCGTTCTGTTTGGAAGACCCGTTTTCTCCCGGGCGTTGCGTTTACAAGGTAAACGCCTTTGAGAGAGAAACGAGAGAATGAGAAAAGCAGACCGGGATATAAATCGTTTTGAATACCTTTCACCGGGCTACCGTCTCAACGTCCTGTTTGAGGATCCGTCTTTTGTCTCAACCTCTTTTGTTGGAACGGAGACGTGAGTTATTCGCGGAACGTAATATTAACTAAATTAACCATGAACGATAAACGACAATCGAGATAAAACGAATGTATCACCGTCCTCGAACAATTGCGCGACCACTCGAGACTCGTAATTATGAATATTAGAACAATGACATCGATAATAAATGATGCGATAATAAATAATAAAATATAAAGAACTGCCCGAATATCAACAAAATATTGTAAAATATGAAAATATCTCACATCATTATTTGTCGTTCCATGAAATGTCGATTGCTAAAGTTTTATTTTATTTATGATTTTTATAAAGTACATCACTCTCGATAACTGCATATTATATGTCGTGTCGATATCGCATATTATATTAATTCTTTTACATTATTCTTTTACAAGAATATGTTTCCATTTTTGCGAAATATTTACGATTTTTCAAATTACAATAAACTAATAGAAACGTAAAAAACTGAGAAATCTCAGATTTTTATAACAGAAAAAATTGAAACATTACCCGGTAGTTAATTTGGCGTTATTAAGACGGGATATAAAAATGCCATAAACATATTGCTATTTTCACAACTGCTCTGTATTTGTCATTGTAATAAAAAGTTTTAAAATTTTAAATCACATAAATTTTATTGGTATAATTTGATCCAAAGACTAAAACTTTGTTTAAATTATTCTACAAATTTTATGTTATATGTATATTACGACTTAAAGTCTTAAATTAGCTATGATTTAATAAAACTTATCTTAGTATAATCGTGCTACATATTTTTATCTTAGTAACGCCGGGTTTAAACATGTTGTTAAAAATAAATTATTTATATAGAAAATATTTTATTAAACGAAGTGTAACAACATTTAATGTATGCTGTTGCCTTTTCAACCTTTTTTTTATTGAAGAAAACGCGTTATTGGAATGCGTGTCTTTGCTGTGACGAAATGAGCACTTGAATCACCCATCCCAACGAAAAAGTTATTTTCTCAGAGTCTTAGACTTTTTAGTGTTTATCGATAATATCGCGAAGACGGGAAAGTACCATTCGTTCTTCCGCCGGCTATCTTCGAAGTTCTTCGAGACGTCGGCTCGTTTTTGCTTCGATATTAAAACTTTAATAACGAGACGAGGTCTTACAGCAGCACTCGCTGGAATGCTTTCGTGCAAGCAGCTGGTATTCCGATAGTCCTGCGAATCGAAGGATTCGCGTTTAAGTCATATCGATTTCGTGAATCTCATCAACAAGTTCTTCCCGAGCGCGGAGCACATTCCGCGTTCTTTTATTGCTCTTTTTTCCGTGCCGCTCACGCAGAACTCCTTTTTCTTTTTATGCCCCCGGAACTTCCGAACGATACTTTCTCGCCTGACTGGCTCCTAATGGCTTTCATTCAGTACTTCATTAACTCATTAACTGATAAACTTCAATGCCGGGACGATCCTTCAAAGAATGAGTACACGACCGCGCAATTTATCATCTTTCTCGAAACGAAACAAGAGTACTTGTGCTTGTCGTTCGAACGACGAGGGAAAGTTTTGACTAATGAAGATTTCTTTTTATAATTTGAATCTATTTGATATTAAACGAGATGCGCGACGATTACTGGTACAAATCGATCGCATCTGGACACGCGCCCGTCAACAGAAGGCTCAGCGTGCGAACGCGCGTTACTCGGCACTGTTATGTCTGATGATAAACCAACCCGGACTTACGGACATCTGGGTGGTCCGCGTTGCGCCGCGCGCGACTTCCCCGGAGGATGACACGCATCTGTCGACATGTTCTCGTTTCGTCGATGATCGCCTTTTAGAAAAAAAAGGAGCTATACCCCTTACCGCGACGTGACTTATTAGAGCGCGTCCATATGGCGGGCGTAGCGCGGTTTAACTGTCAGTCTCGATCAGACCGACAAATCGCTCCTACGGAGTATATTTGTGTATCTTCGAAAAGGCCAAGATACGATCTTGATCTGGTGCACCAATTGCAAGAGAAGTCTCTTAAGTTTGTCCCACTGAATATTCAATACTCGTAACTGATGCCTGAAACTTATTACAATGTATGTATTCCGTGAGGCAATCGATGCTCGAGTGCCGCTTCAAAATTCTTGTCGGCGGGGGCAATTAAAATCTCTACGTTGCGAGCAGCCGGTTAGAAGGGTCGTTGAAGATAGCTAGGTCGACTGTCTCGAGCCAAGGTTGCGCACGTAACGAACAACGAGGGACAGAGAAAAATAATAGGCATTTACTCACATGTATAAAAAGAGAAAAGGGAGATCATTCGCTCATACGTAACCCACGAATCTGATAGAATGCATTCTGGTGAGACGGAACAGAATTTCTGGTTGTCGTGATTGGACTGAATTTTTTGTAACTAGAACGTTTGATAGACTTAACTATAAGGATTTGATTAGTATTTTCCAGTTGAATTAATAAAACTTCTAGTTACAAAGGAACGTGCAACCAGAATTCTGGTTAACGTTACCTGCAGCGCAATTTTATTATTGTATGAGTTGGGCGAACATTAACAAGAAATTCTGGTATATTTAACGGGAAGAAATTAATCATGCTCATCTGGTAATTTCTAAAAGAATTCTGATTCGTTCATTTCCCAACAGACATACTGGTTGGTTGATAACAGAATTCCAATTAATGCAACCAGATTTTTTTTCAGTGTACATGCGCAGGTGATCAGGAAAGGTTGTGAACCGGTGAAGATATGGTTGACCTCTCCGCGGCGCGTGTACGCGTGCTGCGACGCGTGCGTGCAACTCCGATAACGGCGACGGCTCTGTTTGCACGAAAGTTAATCTCGACTGCGCGGGATGCTGAAGGAGCGGCGACGGTGATGGCGAGGAAGGGCCGCACGGGCGTACGATGATAATAATAAATGTTCCCTACACCCTTCGCCCTTCATCTCTCTCTTTCTCTCTCGTTTTGCCCACTCTCGCGCTCTGCGTGCCCTGCCGGCGGTTCCTTTGATCTGTCGCTTCGTTTGTACATTTAAACACGAGTCGCCTAGATGCGGAGTGGAGCAGCGAGAGGTGACGAACGGAACGAGACGGAGCGAAGAGCGAACACACCGGCAGGGGGGAAACAAAGCGGGAAGGGGTGCAGAGATCTAGAGGGAGAAACAGAGAGAAAGAGACGGTTTCGCAGTGAGAGGGGGAAAAATGGCTCGAGTGCCCTGGTGAAATCTCATCTAGACCTATGAAAGGTAAGGTGAGACTTTCGTCATTGCAAACGAGCCCTCCAACCTTCAAATTCCCACCCAGAGTCTGGGAGTTCCTCTTCGCATCTTTTTTTCTTCCTCGTTTTGCGACTACGCTGCACATCCTCTCTCGAGCCTCGCGACTCCTTGTCGTAGCTTTGTACCGACGATTGTCGGCACTCCGCTTCCTCGATGATAACTCCTTGAGATTAATGTTCTTTAATGGACTCAATGGAGATGGAAGTACGCGTTTTCGACGCAAGCCCTTTAAATTGTTCGCCTGTTCACCAACGAGCACGCGTTGCGCAGGATAGGGCGGAAGGGAAGGAAGAGAGAGAGAGAAGAAATAACAATCAAACAATTCCGCCTCTCCTCTCATTCCAGATTCGTCGAGTGCCGGGGTCCGACTGCGAAACGCTCGCGGAAATTTTCACCACTAATTTCGCGCAACAATTCGAGCCAGACGGTCCGCGGAGCGGAAGGTCGATCAATGATCAGGCTCCGGAAGCGGGGAGGGACTGTCACGTGAACACGTGACGATTTCAAAGTTCATTCCCACGAACGGTGACATTGGAAATGCATCTCGTTCTCCACGAGATCGCCACAAAGCGCACAGCAGCAAATTCAATTGATTTCGTCGATCGCTAAATCATTCTTTCGTTAACATTCGCATTTAGACATAATCAATTTATGCAGAATATACGAATGCCCGCGTCCCGTGCATTAGATTCAGGATCTATAAAAAATGGCGTACGCCAGACACAACGGGCAAAAACATAATTGTTTTCAACACATTCGTGCAGCGATGCAACACGTACGCGCCACACCAACTTGAGGAAAGTTATTACGCAGGCCGCGTGGAGGATTCATTTTCGAAGTAATCGCGTTCACGTGCACCGCTCGTTGATGAAGCGTCTCTCGATGCGCCGCCGAGTCTCCGGGAGTCTGCAGTCTGCAGGTCGCGTCGGCTGCCGCCAACAAGTGCGAGAGAGACGCGGCGCGAGAGGAAAAAAAAGTGCCGACGACAGGAGCTCGCATCGTAGATAGAGGTAAAAAGATCGAACCTACTGAGGTGTTAATAATGCCGCCTCGGGGAAACTCGAGAGTGCAGTCGTTTTTGTTTCACGGATGATCAGCATATATTCGTGTCGACTGCAGAACGAGATATTTCGCAGATTCCAGCTTTACCTTTTCCAATTAAATGAAATTATTTAATGCTATTTCAGGACAGAAAAACGTTTTACATTTGTTCTAATTGAAGAAATCGGTCGAAGAGATATTACATTAAGGATACTTTTAATATTAAGGATATTATAATTTAACGGTATTTTTTAATATTACAAGCTGCATAAAAGGATATATTTAAAAATATGTCATCGTTTAATGCTATTTCAGGACAGAAAAACGTCTTACATTTGTTAATAATTGAAGAAATCGTTTGAAGAGATATTATAATTTAAGGATACTTTTAATATTAAGGATATTATAATTTAACGATACTTTTAATATCACAAGCTGCATAAAAGGATATTGAAAAATATATAGTCGTTTTACTGGAGCCAAGCAATTTCTGAGAGTCGTAATTTTGCGCTTTCAGACAAATACGTGAGATCGGGTATTCGCGATCCGATTTGCAATTAGAATTTTATTTTATGAATCGATGTCTTCTAATTGAGACGTAGATCAAAAGCTGTTGCGGCTCCGCCGACGATCCGGCCGCCGCGCGGTAATAAATTACTCGCGCGCTTTGTAGAAGTGCGAATCGTTACGTTCGCGGGGACGACTAAATTATCGCGAGCTTACAGACTCCAGCGCCGTTCCGGTTGCGCGTAACGCGCGCGCAATTTGCAACGTTCGCCCGAATGCAATTCCCCGCGCGCTAACGACGCGCGTTTTTCTTTCAACTATTGGCGTATTTTTTTAACGATGCCTCAGGCGCGCGTAATTACATTTCATTTTATCCGTCGAGGGTGCCGGCGCGGCCGATCAATTTCATGGCGTGGACTAATGAATCAAATTAATGAACGAAGCCTTATCGTCTACACGGTCTTCGGTAACTGTTGCCCTGTGAGTTACGATGCGCCCTTCTCGCTTCCGCTTAACTGACGTTACCTCCCCGCCGCATAGTTGAACGTTTCATGGCTTGACTTCGGTTTTCTTCATTAGGAAAGATTCCCAAGATTTATCGGCAATTATTCATTTGCGTGCGATCGGGGTAACATTCAATCGAAGCCGTGATTCATGATTCATCGCCAACATGATTCATCGCCGTTAATATCGTTATTATTTGTATTACAGGATTTTCCATTTTGCACCACGAGATAAGTAATTGCGAGCTTTTGCTGTATGATATAAATAATGCCGCCGTATACAATACGGCGAGAGCATATCGGCGGATTAAATGTTCTTCCCGAATCGATATACGGGTTTGCCGCACCCTCGGACACTGAAACCTCAGACAACTCCTGCCGCAAAGTCCAGATAAGTTGGGGAGGGGAAAAAAAAAAAAACGGGACGTGTATCCGACGCGAAGGGCAGCCGGCCGAGACCCTCCCGGCTCTTCCTTCGAGTTCTATCTGTGCCTCAGGAATAATACATGGGGACGCGTCCTTCGCACGGGTTACGGAGCTTTGACGAGCTCGCCCGCGACGTGCTGGTCGCGACGAACAGCCGCGGAAACGAAGGATAAGCGGAATGGAACGCGTCCTCCGCTCCTCTCCTTCCTCCTTCCCTCCCCCTCCCTCCCAAGTCGGCGTTTTATTTGACTCGATTAAATTCGTCGAGTGGAGGGCCCGCGCTCGCTCTCTCGTTTTCAGACGACCGACGGCGGGTTTGATCCCCGAGCGGGCACAAAAACGGGGGGAGGTGAGAGCGGCGATGGGAGAAATCGACCTGACATTCTCAGGAACCGAGCTAAACTCTCCTCCACCCCTTTCCCCCTGACCCCTTTCGTCATCCCGCGCCTCTCGTCCCGACTTCTTCTATCTCTACTGAGAATTGCTCCCATTGTCCTGCCTTGCGCGAGCGCTTCTTTCCCATTCTAGAATTCCTGGCCGCGATATCCGCGCGGTTTATTCGCCGCCGTTCTCGGCGTCGACGCGCCCTTCCTCCGGGCGCCCTCAACGACGGACGGCGTCGAACGTGAAGAAATTGGAGGCGGGGGTCTCGTTCGTCTCGTTCGTCTTCTCCTCGCCCGTGGCCGTTCATTCGGCGCCGCTCTCCAGCCCGATTTTCTTTGCCGACCTGCACAGCACGGAGGAATGCTCCGCCGAGGGGACGGAATATCCGATGAGAAAAAAAAATCGTTCGGCACGCACCGCGCGTAATTACACGCGCACTCGCTACGCCGCTCGCAATATCGCGTATAATCTCCAAGTTATTAGCGTCGTGAAATTCGCCGCGTCTAATATCCGCGATACTTAATAGCTTACAGTTTTCTTGCCTTCTTTCTACCATGCCGTCGTACGCACGTGCGTCGTAAATGCGGTGGCATAGAGTTTGCGAGACGCGTACCGCGCCAATGACAATTTGCATGTTCGATCGTGAACCCTTTGCGGATGGGGAGCATGTTTACATGTATTTCTAAATATGCGATAACTCAGCGAAAAATCATCGTATTGAGATGAACCAAAGCTCAAATTAAAGCTTGAAGTTCAAACTTAAGCATCATTTATAGAAGATTGTGATCTCCATTTGATGCATGCTCATGTATGCTCCATGGTGACTGTCTTGGCAAAGATACTCTCAGTGGTTTGCTATTGCCTTCCGAGAGGTGGTGATCAATTAAAAATATGGTATGTTCTGGGTGGATTTGAACTTGGATCTTTGGCACAGAAAGCAGACGCGCAACTCTTACGCCACGATCACCACATATTTAAATAGTGAAGTTTAAAAATGCATGTAAACATGCTCCCCGTCCGCAAAGGGTTAATAATAACAAACCGAAGAGGAGAATTGTTTCGACACTATTGGCCAATTTTATTCAAATTTTATTCAAATGTCACGACGTTTCAACCATGGATTTTGGTCCTTCTCAAGTGATTAAATCGAATTAATAGTATGGATCAAACACAATTATATCCAATGGAAATGACAATGTTCCAACTATATGTCAAAAGTCCAGAGAACTAAAAAAACAATAGAATACAGAAATTGTGATAGCAAACAGATAGAAATGGCTTTTGACAATTAAGTATTGTGAGATGATGAGAAGTAAAAAACTTATATATGTAAAGTGTCATGGTTAAAATAAAAATGTGAAGTAAAATAGTCATCATATAAAATTGAGGTAGTCGAAAAATTATTTCGCACGCAGAAAATAAGTCATAGCACATGAACGGTTACACGCAGACTGAACCATAACAATAAAGGCGAAATGTAAGTCATTAAGACTGTTTATATAGATTTAATTACTTTGTCATAAAGCGCGTTCAAATAACACAGGACCACAAAAAGAAATTTGTGAAAATCAACTGGGATCGGAGGTGATTCTTATAGATTTTGGGTCGCAAAAAACAATGCCGCTGGCCAAATTGCTCTATCACGTCACAATTTCGAGTTAATTGCAGTTAAAGTTGCAAAAAAGGGCTATTTT
>NJRP01000024.1:262156-306063 GCA_003063835.1 Aphaenogaster floridana
AATTGTGATTTATTTCTTCGCTCTACTAACGGCGCTAGCTCTCATTTGCCTTGTTTTATACTTTTTAATATTTGAGATTGCACATCTTGAGAGCTTTAACCTTATTTATTTATTTTGACATATTGTTGGAACATTGTCATTTCCATTGGATGTAATTGTATTTGATCCATACTATTAATTCAATTATCTTGAGAAGGACCAAAATCCATGGTCGAAACGTCGTGACATTTTAATTTGAATAAAATTGGCCAGTAATGTCGAAACAATTCTCCTCTTTGGTTTATTATTCACTGGCGAAGAATTTTCATCTCTTACTTGCTTAATAATAACACTATCCGACAAATTACTTTGTTTTTAGATCACGAACCAGACAAAGTGATTCTTATAAATTCTTCGTCGCTGAAAACGACGAAAAGGGCAATTTAATTTGCAGATTTGTTTTCAGCGACAAAAAATTTTTAAAAGTCAACCTATTGTGTTAGTTGATTTATGCAAAGTCACAGTCATAGATAAATTTAAAAAAGGAGCATAAATAACCTTTTGAGGACGGCCCGCTTATGCTTTGAATAATCACCTGCACATAACGGTTTCTGGGATCGCAGGTTACACTGTCTGACAAATTTAAACTTTTTTGTAAACCACGAACCAGACAAGGTGATTCTTATAGATTTTTTGTCGCTGAAAACGAATCCGCTAATGAAATTGACCTATCACGTCACATTTTTTAGCTATTTTAACTCAAAAGTACTAAAAAAATAGAAAATACCATTTTTGTATTTTTAAGTTCTATTTTCTCAAAAACGTGACGTGATAGAGCAATTTCATTTGCGAATTCGTTTTTAGCGACAAAAAATCTATAAGAATCACCTTGTCTGATTTGTGGTCTAAAATCCGTGTCGGATCCATCGACCTAGAGCATGGACTGCGTTATCCCTACTTTACTCGTATATGAAACAAGGTCCAGAAGAATGAGCGAGATAGCAAGTGACCGCGGACTATCTCTGTCTCTATCTATGAATCTGATTGGTTAAAAATCGATCGCATAGGAACGTAAGAAAAGGATAGATATAAAAAAAGGATAGATATTGACAGCGGACTCGTGCTGTCCTTCTTCCACATTGAGACTAACTTTCGACTTAAGTTTCGCAGTCCACGCTCTAGGTCGTGTATAACGGTATAATCGACACACACATTATTAGAGGAACGGAGATAAATGTTATACCGATGCAACATTTTTATTAGTTTTCAATTTCTTTTTACCAACAATAAGCACATAGTAACGTAGTCATATTCTATTGAAATAGTCATGTAACGTAGTCGTTAACGTACATCCTATTAAACATTCATTTCGCTTTCCTGCCTCCGCCATGCCCGCACGTAACAGTATAATACACCGTACACCGCAAACGTTTACCTCGTTAATAGCTGATCACTGCATCACAGGGCAACCATCGATTTCTGTTCCAGGGGTCAGCGAGGCGAGCGTGCAGCTGCAGCAACCGAAATTGCCGGCCGCGATCCGCGTGGACAGCGAGGTCGAGCTCCGGTGTCACGTCGACGGTTCCGGCGACATGAAATACGAGTGGTTCAAGTTGGTTGCTTCATCTGCTCTAACTTCGTCCTTCCATTTACCTGAGCGTCTCGCGCGCGATAACCGGGGCGCGGAGAGGGCAACTAATGCCGGAAAAACGGGATGCGCGATGGGCGACGCGGGGGTGGGCCCCCGAAATGAGGGGAGCTACCAAGTTCCCTAGCGTAACTGACACCCGACGTTTACGGGACCGGTCCGGTGAATTATGAAGTGACACTCCCTCGCCCCGGCGTGCGCCATCGAGAGTTTTACCTCCGCCGTCACCTCGAATCATCCCCCTCGCCGTAAAGCCGCGACGCCCGTCCCCCCGCGGAATACGTCGTGTATTTGGAGTTTAATGACGTCGGTCGTCGCAGCGTTGAAAATATCACGCGTCGGAAAAACTTTCCCTTCGATATATTTTCGAACCGTCGTGTCTGTCGCTATTTTTGAGTTAGAGGCGAGAACGAAGCCGGTTATCGCGCGAGGTCGTTTACGCAGTTCACCAGTCTAACGTGGAAAATATCTCGAAGAATTAAGCGGTGTCTACAATGAGATTTTAAGTCGTAAGACTTAACATATCGACCAATCACAGTTGAGCATTCTAAAAGTAAGACCGCAATTTTGATTGTGATTGGTCGATATGTTAAATCTTAAGACTTAAAATCTCATTGTAGACACCGCCTAAGAGAATCGAAAAATCGAACGCTAAGATCATATAAAGATGGAATATCTTGACCGTTGACCCGTAAATGCTCGCGTAACTTTTTTTGACATAAGTGCGCGGGGGTCAATTTGATCCACATTTTAATTTATTAATTTTTATGTACACAATTTTTTTATTTGTAAATAATTATAAAGCGAGACATGTTTTAACTCTTTCAGGGGCAGTGATACGTATACGTACCACCTTTTTTCTCAGTTTTTTTTTCATATTTTTGATTTATTTTGTAACTTTTGTATGCACATACCTATGATTTTAATGTTTCGTTCAGCTGAAAAATGTGCCCCTGAAAGAGTTAAACATAAAATAATCTTCATTTTTTATATATATATATATATATATATATATATATGAAAAGAAATTATATTTTTTTAAATATTTCTTTATGTAATATTTTGGTTAGTAAATTTATAGCTTTCGTCTGGGTCGGTTTGACCCCCACGCGCGTGCTTACGGGTTAAGGACTAATACTCTGTCTCAATATAGAAGTGACAGTGATGTAATTAGCGATATAATTAGCGCAAAATTCGATTGCACGTTTGTAAAATAATTTGTATGTCTTGCGAAAATGATTCGAGTCGGAGATCGGCTGTTTACAGGAACACGGTGAGTGTGGTGCGAAGCGATCGTGTCGAGATCAAGAAGAAGAAACTGCACATACACAGAGCGGTCCCCGAGGACAGCGGTATGTACACCTGCCTGGCCAAGAACGAGGCGGGATCTTCGCCGGTGACCGAGAGCTACCCGCTAATTGTTTCCGGAAATGAAACTGCGACGATTAAAGTCGTTCCGAGAAACCTGATCGCTAAGCGCGGCGAGCCGGCCGCTCTGCACTGCGTCTTCGAGGACGCCGACGAGGTGCAGTGGTTCTTCAAGGAAATCGGTCCGCTGGAATCTGACGAGGAACGAACGATCTTCGAGAACGGCACTCTCATGATACACGCCGCCGATCAAAGGGACCAGGGATTCTATTCCTGCCATGGAACAAGGGACGAGACCACAGTCAGTTACACGGTCGAATTACAAATTGCCTGTAAGCGCCAGTGGATTTTCGATAGCCCGACGATAATAGAATTAAAAATAGAGACAATAGAATTAACCCCTCCGTCTGCAATCTGGGTTCTTTTATAGCACAAGCGAAATTTTACTCTCGAATTTCTCCGAGGAGAAGAGAAGGCGGGGTCAGTTCTCTTGGTTCTCCCTACTTTCAAAATTATTGGATAATGTTATAGACATTTTCAAAAGTAATCCTGAATTTTTTCAGATTTTTTAAAAACCTAGAACAGTAAAAAAAACTTGTACTGAACATAAAAGACCCAGATTGCAGACGTTAGTAAAAATATGATTGCAGACAAAGAGTTAATATAATAGAATTAAAAATACATTTAGATCATAAAAGTCTTAAATGTAATAATATTAATCGACTTAAATGGCACTGCTTTCAAACGATAAATTGATAAATATTATATATTATCGAAATAATAATTATTATATTTTTAAGTAAATTTGTTATTGTACATCTTGAAAACATAAATGGAGTTCCGGACGTACAAAACTTACAGATTTGCTGAACTTCTCGATGGCTGCTTTTGAACCGAAACGTCCCACTCAGCTGGCGATTGTTGGCGAGGATCAAGAATTCCAAATAAGTTGCTTAGAACCCTTAGGGCTTCCTCCGCCCAAGGTTTATTGGAGAGATCCCACGGGACATATTATAAGCGATACCGGTCCCGTGCGCGTTCAAGACAACACGCTCATCATTGCGAGGGCACGAATGGGCGAGGACGACGGCAATTATACTTGCATGGCCGAGAATCTCGCCGGTGAAACGGATATATCCGTCCAAATAGTTATATCAAGTAGGTATACAATTTTCCTGGCAGAAAATTATAATTAAAAACGATGCATTTTTTAAAGAATACGATTAATTTAACTAAAATTCTCATCGTGTAACGATCCAAAAAAAACTGTCATTTTTAATTTTTAGCCCCTCCAAGCATAATAAGTTCCCCAGAGTCGCTCAGCGTGATGGAAGGTGATTCCGTGACGCTAACTTGTTCGTATTCTGGTATGGAACCGCCAGTGACGCACGTGCACTGGTTGAAGGACGGGACGCAGCTGAGGGAATCGGGCGGTCCGACGAGATACCGCGTGACCGATAATCACGGCAATGTTACTCTGCATTTCAAGAGCGTCGACCTATCCGACAAAGGGCACTACATGTGTCAAGTATTCACCACGGGTTTCCCATCACTGTTTTCGGATCCGGCCGTTCTCACGGTTGAGGAGAAGCTCAAATTCTCGCCACAACCTGTCAATAAACGCCTGGAGCTCGGCTCCACGGCGAAGGTATCGTGCAAAGCCCAGGGTACTACGAATCCCATGGTAAAATGGGTCAAGGAAGGCGAGGACGAGGAATTTCCCAAACACGTTCAGGATATTAACGGCACTCTGCACTTCAACGGCGTACTGGAGGAGGACAAGGGTCGATATACTTGCATCGCCAGTAACGCTCAGGGGTCCATCAATCATACGATTAGCATTGATGTAGTTAGTACGTATCGGTGCTTGTACAGTGAATATTGAAAACGAAAATTTATTATTATATTAAATTGATTTAATATAATAATAAATAGATTAAATATAATAAATTAATATCGATTGTTTTTCACAGTTGCGCCGAAATTCACGGTACAACCGCAAAATCCAACGGAGGCGATTGAAGGATATCCAGTGATGTTACACTGTGCCGCCGAGGGTGATCCTAAACCGACCATCCAATGGGATAAAGATTCCCGCATGAATAATCTAGATAATCCTCGATTTGAAGTATTAACTAATGGAAGTTTGTACATTAAAGAGGTGTATCTTAGTGACGAGGGGAAGTACGGATGTACCGCTGGCAATAGCGGTGGTTTAAAGCGAGAGGAAGTTCAATTAAACGTGAAAGGTACTTACATTATTCACCATTATATTATTATAGCTTGTAATTTCTTGAATTAACTATTTTAAATTAATTGGAAATTAATGGTATCTATTTTATGATAATTATTATTTCAGCTGGGGATAATTATAGAGCCGACATGGATCTAGAAGCCAATGATGACGGTACGATGATGACCAAGACTGTAACGATCACTCTCAGCGCAGCCGCAGGGTATATGGTGCTCGTCGTTGGTCTCATGTTATATTGCCGTTATCGCCGTCGCCGTAGGAAGCAACTGTATCTGCAGGAACAAACAGAAGGTATATTGTTAATATTAATATATGTAATAATTTATAATGATGTACACATGTATATTTAAATTAATATATATACATTTACGAAAATATATACATTTACATTCCAGAAAAAATTGAGAATGGCGATGTACAGGAAGATCAGACAGAGTTGAAGGAAACTGGGAATAAAGTGAATTCAACAAGTAAGAAGAAGGAGAACCGCGATTCCCATAACAAGAGTGACGGCGCGGATACAGCTCATAGCCAGAGTAGCAACCAATCTAAAAAATCCAAGTCGAATTACGACAAAATCGCCGTCTCGCGAAGCAGTCTAAAAGAGCTGAAGCCTCTCGGTCGGGGTGAATTTGGTGAGATTTATTCTACGAAGTATCAGGTTGATGGTGACAAGGAATCCTTAGTCATGGTCAAGAGTCTCACAAACACGAAAGACGAGATTGCTCTTCAGGAATTTAAACGACATCTGGATCTTGTTCATAAACTTAACCATGAGAACGTCGTCAAGTTGATTGGTTTGTGTCGAGAGGAGGAACCCGACTACATGATCCTGGAGTTCACCGACTGGGGTGATTTGAAACAGTTCTTGATCGCTTCACGAAAGGACAACAATCCTAGCCCGACGCACGAATCGAAAGCACCGCGTGCACCTCAGCTATCTGTGGCACAAATACTGTCGCTGTCGAACCAGGCTGCAAAAGGCCTGAAACACTTAGCTGATAACCGATTGGTCCATAAGGACATAGCTGCGCGCAATTGTTTGATCGCCAGTAATGTGACGATTAAGATCTCGGTACCATGCATGACCAAAGAGCCGTATCAGCAAGAGTATACGAAGCATCGAAATCAGGTGATTCCACTGAGATGGCTGCCTTACGAGGCCGTATATGAGGACGAGTACTCTACCAAGAGTGATGTGTATTCGTTCTCTTGCTTAGTCTGGGAGATGTTCCATCAAGGCGAGTTGCCGTTCAACAAGCTGAACGACGAGTCCGTGCTGGCTCAGCTCAAGACGCAAACGCTCACGTGGAAGCCGCATAAAGCGGCGCCACCGGCTCTTCAAGAGCTGCAAGCTCAGTGCTGGGCGAACGATCCGCGCGAGAGACCGACCTTCGACGAGGTCGTGTCGAAAATAGGCGAAATTGTGGTCGACAGTTGCCTGTAGACTAGAATCGCGAATGAATTGTGCGAGGCTCTGAATATCGGAAATACTGCAATAGGGGTAATGATTGTGTGGAGCTGTACGTCGAGAGGTAAGGCTGACGAGCGCCGATAACCACGCGGCGATAATCTCTCCCGTGCGAGGAGGGACTCGAGGACGCCGCGTTTTCGCGCGCATGCGAGAATAATTAACCGGCTTTCATGTTAAACGCTTCGTATCGATTATATACGCATAATGAATTATAGGAAATCCTACTCTTTTGTGAAATGCTTGCTCATTAATCATTGAATGCGCGAGGATTACGTATCTCAATGACATCGCCGCGAACCGTGATGTATTGACTTTACGTGGAATTCGACATTTCGCACCGTGCGTATCATTTAATGCACATCGTTGCATGTAATCAAGTGTACTAGAAGAGTTTTGATATATTTTATATATAAAGCTTACTGAGGCTTATTTCAGAGATTCATTTATCATAATCGTGTTTCGAGCAATCTTGGATTTTTTTCTATTGTTACGCGAACGTCGTTTTCCGAAATCGCGCGATCGAGCAATCTCCGTGCTGTGCGATCATTGAACGTTATATCTCGATCTTCTCTATTGCTTCCCTGTTATAGATTACCAGAAAGAATGAGGTAAAAAATTGGTTCCGCAATAATTATTCGTATTACAGTATTTTATCGCGTCCACTAGCTCGATAAGGAAATAATATTTATTTCGAATAGCATCTTTGCTCCAATGACTGTTCTTCTATCGTCGAACTAAGTAACGATCTGTATGGGCCCATTACACGTTATTACGCAATTAATGCAATACTTAGTATACAGTATCGATATAATAATAGGTATCATCACCACACATCGAATACTCGTAAGATACGTTAATTGTTAGGTGAGTCGAGGCCGAAAACTGATAACGGAAACGTTCAATCCGATCGTTCGAGATTACCGCGAACGGTCTCGATTGGACGAGTCGGTGATCGAACTCGGCACTGCAATGACATGCATATTAAGAAAGTATCACGACCATATCAAATGACGAAGGAAATCTTGTCTCCGCCTACTTACTTCTACACCGCTAAGACATAAAAAGAAACTTTTTATAACGTATATTATTTATAACGTATATATTTATGTGTGATAAGAACGCAATCGACCACTATTTGACGAAAAAAGACGGCCTTGTACATATACCGATGGTATACGTGTAAGTTGTTTTTTTGAAGCGCGAAAGACTAGCATGAATCATCGTGTTAATTTTCATTAATGTGGATCAATCCCGAATCCCCGATGGCTTTTTATTATGGCAAGGAATTTCGTATATTGGTATCAGAGGTGAAAGGATCATGGCGCGTATAGCTACATGCTGGCACGCGAGGAGATGATAAACGATAAAACAGCGTATACAGAATGACACTCGAAAAACCTATTTTTACACGCGGAAATTAGAATCGATCGGATTCAGAGGCGAAGTATCGCTTGCGATATTTTTCCATTCGGGATCTACAGTTTGATAAGTAGCGCGAACAATCTATTTGACGATGGCCCAATAATAGGAATGTGCTGAATATATATTCGACTTCGTATCCGATTTATACAACGAATATCAATGTTTATACTTTAACGTAAGTTTCAAACGTCTCCCCTATTTTTGCATTTGATTCTACTGTAAGAGACTGTAAAGGAGAGAACTCGCGAGGCAATTATGGTGCGCGCACGTTTGCTTCTTCCATTTCATGCAAGACTTCCGTTGATGATGCTTCGTAAGCCAAGTGTTCGCAGGGTACAAAAAAAGAACCACCGGTAAAGGTAACAGCTTTTAGTCGTGCGGGATAGACAGCGTTAGAAATGCTCGTAATGAGAAATAATCGTGTGGCTATAACTTATTCCGCGTCCTATTTACGTATTACGAGTACTTACCGATTCTAATAATTTTCGGGGGATTAACGCGCGCATAGAGCCGTGCAAAGTTAGTTAGCCGCATTAGTTCGGCTTCGTCGATCGGCAACGCGGTTCAGTAGAGCTTCACATGAATATACACAAGATCGTTAAAAGCTTATGTCTTTTGAAACAAAAAAAGCAAAGAGTAATTGACATGCTGTCGGAAGACCATTCGGCCTACTTCGTCAATGTCGGTCTCTATCGAGACGAGTTTTAACAGGTGCAACATAACATCTTCATTAAGAAGTAACGATTTATTGAACCGTGAATTAAAATCGATCGCACAGCTTGTTTGATTTAATACGTGTCTCCAGCAACAGAAAGAACTGAATGCGGAATAAATTGGAAGGAATAATAGAAAAGAAGCAGATCGATGCAATGAGACTTTGACATATCTTTGTTATTGGCAATCCGTCTAAGATTCTTATGGAAATTTTTACTATTTTAAAAAGTTAAATGTTTCTTCCAGGGAGCGATTATGAATCTTCGGCTCTATGCATGCTAATATAAATATGATGTATCATATACGCATATTAGATATACGATGCACTGACGTATAACACTGCCAATAATAAATATGACTGTTCTCTAATTTAAAGCACTCGTCATACCGGAAAAAGCGCGAAGTAAACCGCGAAGGCACTTTGCCTGTGAGAGCATCGTCGTGTATTCGTGAGCGCTCTAATTAAGGATATGTAAAAGCACGAAATAAATAATCTTTCAAGGTAATCGGATCACACGAGCTCGTGGCGTCTCCACGAGCGAATTTTATAATGCTTCCTAAATGTTCGCTATATACGTCAAGAGATATCCTTGTGATCAGTGATGGGGCGAACGTACTTAGCAGTATGAATTCCGTCGCGTACTTTTCACATTCAGTTTCAAGTGGAGACTCAATAGATGCAAAGAGGATTAAAACTGTTCAGAGGGACTGATTGGCGGGGATTGGACATGTGTCCAGAGTACTTTTGCAATTCGTAGTATTTGGTAGTAATATGAATTCAAAGTAATTCGGTAGTTTTGTTATCGAGGAATTCCATGTCCAAAGTTCGCGAATGAAAAAAAAAATTGAGTTACACGTGGAAAGAAACGGGAGCAGTTATATCCAAATCGTAAAGAGGTATTCTTAAAGCACGGAGTGCGACCTGAGTACGACCCATCACTGCATGTAACATAAACTACGCTAGGAATATACGTTACAGCGATCTCTAGCCCGCAACTACGAGTATGTAAAGTTAAGGCCAATTATCCAACTCCTGTGTGCTCATATCATTCGCTCAGATATTAATCGTGAACGATCACCACTGACATAATGAAAGCAGCAAAGGCACACCGATCGCTGTGCCGGCGAGTTTCGCGAAGGCTACCTTATTATGTCCAATATGTCTAGTCATATACGATGACAAAGTGAACAACGTACGGGAAGCTCATTTGAATGACGTTCATATCCTTAGGCGTTCCAAATCGATTTCTTTTTTACAGTATTTTGTAAATATTTGTATTTTTTTATCTACGTCGTACTTATGAATTTTTGGAATAGTATGTGCTACGATTAAATAAAGATGAGAAAACAAGTATATAATGCGTATCATGATTGCGGCCCACCTTGTCCTTATCAAAACCTTATCAGAACCTTATCCCATGCTAAACGATAAAATAAAGAATATTCTATTTCTCAAGGTTTTAATTTTATCTCAAATCTTATTTAATGATTATATCTTTTTATAATAGTAAAAGTTATTACGGAAATTTTGACAATTCCTTTTATTTTATGAAAAACACAATTTTAAATATTCAATTAAAATAAAAATCGACTTTACCCAAGTAGAACACGAAAGTCATGATGACGTCAAAATGATGCTAAAATGACGCCTTTGACATTATTTTGAGGTCATTTAGACGTCATCATGACTTCAAAATGATGTCAACGGTGTCATTTTAGCATCATTTTGACGTCATCATGACTTTCTGTTCTATTTGGGTACATAACGTGAATAGAATCACTATCTGAATGTATATGGTAGTTAAAAGTTATAATAAATGAAAATGTAGGGGCATAATGAGAGAACAAAAAAAGATCTTGCAGTTTTTTTCATCTAATAAATGTCAGTGACGAAAAGATTTTAAAAAAAGGATGCATGTTATCGTGGGTAGAATACTTGCGAGTAGAGAAAGAGGTATTACCTAATCAAATTTATTTTTACTTAATATTTCATGGTACAGTCTATACCTATTATGATATATAAAATAACGTAGTCGTCGAATGCAAACAGGTTCAACGAAAGCAGAAACGTCGACTGAGTAGCGCCCAGGAAAGAAAGGTGATCGAACGGGTCCGAAACGAAACATGTAAAATCATCGATGCGAACGCAGTAACGTGAGAAGTGCGTTTAGTCTTTTACGTGTGTTTATATATTTATATGTAAAGTCTAAAAAAAGTGAGGATGAGTCACTTAATCCTTTAGTACTTAATTCATTAATACAGCGTAGCAGCCTCACTCTCTAATAGTACTAAATATAATAATGGTATAATGCGGTAATTATATCGTTAATATAGATTATTAACATTATAAATAATATAATCGTCGGAAATTCGTATAATAAACAATGATACAAGGTATTTTTGTCGTTTTAGTTTTTTAAATTGTTATCATATAGTAATAATCACAATAGCGTATTCTGAAAAATAGATTAGGGTCCCGTGGGCAGAGGGCGGAGTGCCTCATTTCTTCCGAACAATTTTCTCTCCATTTCGCTTCGCTTCTCTCTCTCTCTCTCTTTCTCTCTCTTCCGCTATCCGTCGCGCTTTAACGTTCTCCACGGGTGCCCGGAACCTAAATTGGACGAGGATCTCAAGAATGATCGCAAGTCTCGACGGGAGCTCGCTAAGCCCGTATGAACGGTTCTTCTCGTTTACGTCGTTCTAATTGCGCCGCAAGGACTCGAAGCAGCCACGAAGAATCGCTGGGAATTCAGCGATACTGAACTGCGTTTCGCACAACGGTTGCCGTCCGTCTTTACACGACAGTATAAAAAAAAATATATAATTGCGAAGATAGATCGCATCGCTATTTCATCGCCAGGAGCACACTCGTGTGGCTTCGAGTTACACGAATCAAACGTTCCGCAGACAATCGTTCGACGACGAGGCTCTCGACGAGGAGTCTCGATAAACGTTCGCGTTCGACATCGTTCGACGACCGAAGGCCATAGGTCTCGTCGTTGTCGACGATTTATAACGATCTCCCGCGACCTTTTTTCGACTTTCGACGCGTGTCTCGCTGATCGAAGGATTCGTACAATATCGGCATCGTCGCATCTTCCAGGTGCACTTCAGATAGTAAGATTTTGTAGTAAGATTAAACTGCGCCGCCTTATCCAGCCTCTCTAATTTGTCCCTTCCTCTTTCTCTCTACCTGACTTCCACGTCTCTGTTCTAGCTTTCCTTTTTTTCATTTTTTTCCCCTTTTTTTTTAAACCGCGTCTCTGCCACTCTGCCTAGGGAACCCACTATAACAGGGCACTATGAACAGCAGTCTGCTGGCTAAGTGACTTTCCGAATCTACAATCGTTCCTCCGCATTCTCTCTTCTCTCTCTCTCTCTCTCTCTCTCTCTTTCTTTCTCTTTCACTCGATCAGATTTCCCTCTCTCGCCCTGTCGCACCCCGCCTAATCCTTCCGCACACAAGAGCTTCGCCCCCGTTCTCCTAATTCACGTTCCCTCGATCTTGCTCTCGCGTTCTCTCCCCCTCTGGCAGCCTCTCTCGCGTTTTCTCCTTCATCTCTCACCGACCCCATCCGCGCCGTACGCTTCCCCCGCAAGCCTGTCGACTCGTTCATTAATAAATCCCGGCTGCGTGCATTTTCTATTCTTACCGCGCGCAAGCATGAACTTTTACGAGTACACGGGAAACGCAAACGCCGCGTCGTCGGGTCACGTCACGCCAAGTGTAAAAAATACCCGGCACGTAACGAAACACAACGTTGCGCAACGATACCCGCGCGCAACCGCGTGACGGGTGCAGATAGTCGGGAAACGGAAAGGAACGCTGCCGCGAGCGCAAGAAACAAGAAAGAATATCGATCTCCGCGAACGCAATCCGTATCTATGTCGACGAATCGGGGATTAACCAACGTAACAGGCAGAACAGCGCGGAAAGAAAGCCCTATCTTCGTTCTTCTCTACCAGCGTATTCCCGGACAAGCCGATTTTAACACGTGCACGCGCTCCCAAAACTCCCCCCCCCCCCCCCCCCCCCCCAAACATCCCTCCGCGTGTCCCGCGAAATCGCGCGACGTACCATCCCGTTCCCCCATCTCGTCCCATCCCATCCAATCCGTCACAGAAAAATCGACAAAAGCTCCCCTTCGCCAGCATGCTTCTCCTATGTCAGCATTCACACTACGTGTCAGCCAATAGTAAACCACTACTGTACCTTTTTCGCGTTTATGATATTTTATACTTTACTTTTTTAATTATTTTTTTTGTTCGTTAATATTAGACGTGCCGTGTCTCTACCATCAGCCTACTGCCAAACTACCTATCTCCTCACTTCCGCCTCTTTCTCTCGCTCTCTCTCTCTCTCCCTCTCTTTCTCATCTCCAGCCAATCTCTTCTCCTTCAACCCCCTCGCTCGTGCCGCGCTTCCTCCCCTCGCCGGGTACTTCCCACTCGTCTCTCCTCTCTCGCAGTTTATAAATAGTATTGTATTAATATCATCATCCTTCGTGTGTTACAATATAATAATCGGCAATAATATACCTTCATTATTAATGCAGTATCGTTATTATTAGTATCGCTCTCTCCCTCGCTCCCCCCCCCCCCCCTCCCTCTTTTTTCCTTTCCTCCTTAATACACCGGGTAAATTTTCGTTCAAGACCGCTACCGTGAATCGCGCGAGTGTACGAACGAACGAATGAATGAATCGTCACGCTGCCCTGTGCCACACAGAATGGGTGTCTGCGATCGATTAATGGTGGTTGCTCCGATTTTTTTTTTCCGATTTTCGGCGTGCTGCGCGCCGATGTACGGGATGCGATTTTACAAATACACACGGCGGAGACGCACACACAACACACAATCCTGCCCGATTAATTAAGTCGTAGGACCACCCCAAATTGCGACTCTGGCCTGCGACGCGCGGCTCTACGAGATCAACGAGCTGTCGTTCGTTCATGATCCGTCGACGTCGCAGCATCTCATCGTGATAAAAGGAAAAACGGAAAGGACGCGATGATCCTCTCGCGTATAATTGATTCATTAAACGATCGTCGGCGACGCCCGCTCGCGACATCGACGGACCGCGCGTCCTCGTTTTCGTCGCGAAATCGCGATCCGCTCGTCTCCGCGTCGTCGTACGCCGAATTCATACAGGCGAATACAAAGCGTTACTCGACTTTTATACCGCGTACGACAAATACGCAAGATACGAGGCGATTCCTACGTCCGACGAGTGAGACGCAGAGTCGGTGCCGGTTCATCGACGCCGCGGCCGACCGGATCAATTGACGAGTCTTGCGTATGTTGCACGTGTGTCTGCTGCGTGTATGTGTGTGTGCCTTGCGCGCGTGTGCACGTGTTCAGAACGATAGTTGCAGTGACTTAATTAGAGACCCTTAAACGCTAGAAATCGGTATCGTGGCCTTTCCGACTTTAAAACGCTATTTTAATGTACAGTCTGCGTCTCTCGTCGCCGCTCCCGCATCGTCCGGGGCGATCCGCGCGAGGAGATGCCGCATCCCCCGCGCAAATTATCTCGCGAACGGCACGACGTGAGCGCGTCTATAACGAGTAATACGAGAGTAATAACATACGATCGGATAACGAGTAGCGTGCGGCGAGCGCAGTCGTGACGCTCGCGAGACGTCGACTCTTGGTGCCACGTGCGTCCGTCTGCCGAAGATTCGCCAGGTCCCGAAAGGTACGAATGTCGCATCCGCGCGATGCGCCGTACGAGTAACGCGCGAAAGACGTGAGTGCACATGAGAGTGGAAAAAAAAAAAAAAGACAACTCGCGGCAGAGTAAAATTCGCACACCCTGTCGAATTTGCGGCAAACGAGCGCGCTCCTCGGCGGATCTCGACTTCGGTCGATGTGCGAGGCGAGCGACAAACAGTCGTCGAACGACGTTTTGATCTTGACGAAGAGGAACCGCGAGGATACAAGGCGAGTAACTTGATTGATCCAAGTGGGCCACGCGCAAGAGACGCACAGAAACGCACAGAGGCACACCCCCCAACACGCATACATATACACACACACACACACACACACGTGCGCGCGTCACGCATTCGCGGTGTTCCCTCCCACTTGGCGCACCCCTAAAGAAAATCCTGTCGTCCTCGCGCCTTCGCTTGCCGGCGCGCCGACACCGCCGGGGATGACGACGATGACGATGACGACGGCGGCGACAACGGCGATGAGCGTATAACGTGTGCCAGAGTCACATTTGGGCGTATTTCTTTTTTTTTCTTTCGCGAACGGTTACTTCTTTTTTTTTTAAGGATACATATGGCCGACTAAATATACAGACCGGCGTTTTTTTTTTTTAAAGTAGCGCATGCTGCCGGGCGGCCGCCTCCGTCGGGACGCACACTTCTCGCCGAGCTTCTAGTTAGTTAGAGTAAAAAATAGCGTAAACGGCACTGTATTAGGAAGAAGCAAAATACATGTTACATTCTCGTTATTTTATCGTTGATAAATGCTATAGTGTTTTTTTTTCCCTTTAAAAATCTTCTGGTATCGCAATGCATTACATTATTATGATTATTCTTAAGTGTTAATTATCATATATTGTTATCGTTATTATTATTAATATTATTATTAGTGCTCGCTTCATTTTACAACGCCGCGCGGGGGAGGCCCGTCGCGCGGCCAGCAACCCCCCGTCGGGAAAAAGAAAACATCACCGACAATGTCTCTCTCGCTCTCGTCAGACTATATGAACGCACGCCGGGGAGGGCGGGAACGGCGATACTCGTCCCGCCGCCCTCTTTCTTTCTCACCCCCTTTTCGCCGATTCTTCATTCTTCCTCACTTAATTACAAAGCGCGGAACGGGAGTCTCGTTCTTCCGCGGTCGTTCGCGTTTTTTTTAATGATTAACAATCGCGAGACTCTAGCCGTCGTGGCAATGGAGTTTTCGTTGAAACGCGAATTTCGAAAAATACAGTGTCCTCTCTTTTTTTCTCTTATTTCGCTCTCTCTCTCTCTCTCTCTCTCTCTCATCTTTCTCTTACATATACACATATTTATATATATTATATATATATATATATACTCTTTGCTTGGTGTGCCACACTTTAAACGAAACGTCTGATCGGCGAAATCCTCCGACGGCTGGGGACTTAGAGGGTGCGGGGGATGGCTGCGAATAGAAGAAGACTCCCGTTTCGGAGATTCAACGCTAGTAGTAAATTTGTTTAACATTAGGTACTAATTCTCTCCCGCCCTCTCTCATCAAGTGGCTTACAATTCGTACAACTCGCCTATCATGTAAAACTATGACGTCTAAGATGTCCGAATTAACGCTAGATCTCGATAATAATCAGATCGGATAAATTAATAGTCATAACTGTGTATGTATCAACTAGGCTAGACTTCGACGGAAAAATATATTTATAAAAAGTTATAATATATATCATATATTAATATACGTTTCAAGCGTTCTATATATATATGTATTTATATATATATTCATTTATTTATTTATATATATATTTATATATTTATATATTTATATACGTATGTATCATTACTAATCTTCTACTTATCCCTAAGCTTTCCACATCCTCGCGAATCGCATCTCATACATACTTCATCTTTCTATCCGATCTCCTCTCGAACAAGGAGACCTATTGTGTGTTCCTAGGTTCATCTCTGTTTCAATTTATAAGTAAATGGCTAAACTCCTCCTCCGTTTAAAATGTACAGACGAATATAACTCGGGACTCGAAGGATTGAAATGAAATAATGCATGAAACATCATTACGTCTCCCGCGACACTCGTCAAACAGCGCAAAAAATCACGCGAAGTCTATAATCGAACAACGTTCCTCACGTGACCCTCCCCCTCCCCCCGTTTATAACAATGCCGGACAAACGAATTCATTTACACCGAGCCGAAAGTCGCTCTAAATCGACCACATTCGATCGCGTCATTGTCTTGGATGGAATCCGTTCCTTATTGGCTTAAACAACATGAACGTTACGAGCTCCTTGAACGCGTTTATACAAATCTTCGTTTTTTTTTTTTTACTTATTTTCCTTTTATTAAAGCATCAACGCTCGATAATAATATTGTAAGCTTATTAGACTTCTGACTTTTTTTGAACACCGAGCTACCGCTACACCTCATTCTCTCTCCCTCTCTCCCGTTCTCTCTTGCTCACACATTCGCGCCCACATGCATATGCACATACTCATTCTGTCTCTCTCTCTCTCTCCCTCTCTTTCGTTCTCTCTTGAAAAATACTTCGTGGTGCACGATCGCCCTGTTTTTCATGCATTACTTGATTCCAACGTTTAGTACAATTCTACGATCTTAATATCGCGAGTGTCACCCAACTGGTGTGTCGTCAACATGATTATTAAAACTCGCTAATAAGGTGAACATCCTTACACGCCCGCCTCTCTTACATCTGTCTTTTCTTCGCGTGTCGCGTGTGCACGCACGTGTTTTGTGTAATAACCGTGTCCGAGTCTGTGTGCAAGGGGGCCACCTTCCTACCGTTTAATGAATACCGTTTTGTGCGTCTTCTAACGATTAACCATCACAATGACCAACGGTGTCTAGTTTACAATTAATATCTTTGGTATCATGCCTGAGTCTTCCGTTTACGAAAAAAATCACTAAAACAATTATTTATATAGAACCTCGTTCGGGTAACGGGTACGAGCCGTTTGTCGTATCAAACTTAGAAAAAGATTCGTCCTTCGCGCGACGCGAAACAAGCGATTAGAAAATGCTACTTAGCTACCGAGGGATAATTGAACGTACCTGCGACAAGGAATGTCGGATTGATTAATGGCAGCTTCGAACCACGTGGAAAATACCACGTGGAGTGATGTTTCTGCTATCGCTACTTGTTTCAAGCACAAAATATCGGTTTTATCTTATAGCCTACGCCGCGTGGCAGTTTGAATAATTTCCATGTTTATTCACGTTTATTGTTTGACAGTCAATGAGAATATCTGTAGGTATGTCGTTTTCTTTTTCTCACGAATTCGCGCTGATTCACGAGGACTATTCGATATTATGCTACTAATAGAGATAACAATTCGCTTCGACAAACTTTCATTCAGTTCTCTAATGAAGTGTAAGAAAGAGTAATTTGTGCTTGGAACGGATCACTTAAGTAATAATAAAAAGATTTCATCTAAATTTTTGCGAAAGAAGATATTTCTCGTCCGCGCCGATCGTAAAAACTTGTAAGAAAAAAAAATAAATGCATTGAGACCCGCCCTTAGGGAATCTTTTCAGTCTTACCGTTTGAGGGATAATTTTTCGGCGAGTTCTCGGGAGTATTTTGATATAGAATTAATAAATTAAACGCGAGTTAACGATTAATTAAAAAAAAAAAAGAATGGTAATAGAATCTATAAAAGTTTACAACCTGTAGTATGTATCCGTGTACTTGTGTGCGTGTCGAAGAGTTCAGGTTCGATTGTTCACAAAATTCCACGATCGGTGAAAGACAATCTGCTGGAATGTAGCTCTTTTTTTCGCGACGCCGTAGAATTGCGGGAGACAGAGATGTCAGAAATCAATGATGCGCGTCATATATCGTGACGCGCGACTATATTCGTAAAATGGATACAAAAAACCGTACAAAAAAATATTTACAAAGCGCAACGACGAATTCTTGTGAACAAAAGACCGTGTGAATCCATCACCACGTGCGTCCGTCTCATCTCAAATCCGTCGAGAGAGCCCGATGAGTGAAGAAAGCCCTCCCCACGTTTTTCTCGCTCCTCAGAGAACGTCTCTCTCTCGTCATATAGAATATATCACATACAATGTTTACTTCTCTAAACACACTGAAATAAGAAGCACTTTAAGATAGATGTCTACATACACCATCGGGCCCAGGTTAGATGGACTGATTTTCGTCTTCGTTTCCAATCCTCCTGTCTTTGTAACCCCTAACTGATGTATATGCTTTTTTTGTATATATGTATTATGTACATATAAGCGCTGTGCCTCTCACCTTTCCGCTCTCTCGTTTTCTTCACTCTCTATTACGTATATGTGCAGGCGTCGAGAACGCGCGTCTCCGAAGCATACACAGAACTAGAACCGACATTCACATACGAGAAACTAGAACGTAATATCGTCTTGACTATTTTAACGTATCCTACGGACAGCAGCACCGTAATCGTTGTTAGTTTGCTGCTGCGTGGATACGTCAATTAACGCATTCTCAAATCATGCAATATAGCAATCTCCACGATTTTATGCATAATTTAAATTTTTGTATAACGTGATAACAAAATATCACTGAATAAGATTATTTCATCAAGATATTGGAAACATCAAAATGTGTAAATCACATTAAATTGTGGACAATTTTATTTTACAATAAAATTTTTTTATGTTATTTTATCATATTCAAGTAACTCTTCGAATTCAACAATCTTCACGTGGTGTAAATAAATACACTATACAATTTGTAATATATTAAAAATAAAAATAAAAATAAAATAATATTATTTAAAAAGTTACGAAACAAATAAAAAATGTAAAGAGATGTTATTATGTACAAGACATACAGATGTTATTAATTAAATGCATCCCACATTATCCATTTGGTCAATCGCGAAAAACATTCGGCCAACAACGTCGATCATCATGATCGTCTTCAATTTCGAGGCACGCAGCAATGTTACGTGGTCTATAATGGCACTATCAATCACTCGTATTAAATATTACAACGTTAGAAAAATTGCGTGTTTCGAGTTTGCGGATAGTCTCCTTTAATTGACTTTATGAAAAAAGCCTTGTCGTAATACTATACTGGGTAGCTTTACAATATATCAACCTCGATACTAATTGTCAATTAATAAAATAGTGGAGATTACGACATTTTGTTGCGAACCATCGCGTAACGTTCGCACTATTTTGTCAATCGAGCCTAATCACCAAAGTTCACTCGAGTTTATAGTTCGAGTATCGATAATCGTAGAATCTCTTCTTTCTCTGTACTCTATATGCTCATTCTTTTGCGGATTCGCGCTAAAGATCTACGATAACCGACAATCGCTACGCTAAAACGTTTGCGCGTTCGCCTTATTTATTCTTCCATGTGCACGGATAAACGAGCTAATGATCATCGTAACGCCTACCGAAACACTTCTGGCTGGAATGTCGTTCCTACGAGGATTATGAAATGCTACATTATGACGCTGCGATAATTCGCGAATAGGCAACCTGCAAACAAACTGCCCTATGCATAGCTACTTGACTCGACATTTTCCAATGCTCGTGATGGACAACTGATTTCGCATGGAAAATTCCTTGATCGCTTCCTGTTATGCAAACAAACGATAACGTCTAGACTCGATCGACGTAAAATTCTTATATTCTAATTTTTCATTACAACCAAAGCAACATCAGCGTCAAAACAAAAGTCACGCGCAAAATAAGAAGATTCAGGATTGAAGGCAAAAAAGAAAAATATCGCGGCATCCATCGAAGTACTGCGAGATCTCTGGCCTGGATTCTCCTCTCGATTAGTCGCTCTATACATTTTGGAATAACGCGCTAGGACTCGCGTAGAACGCGCTCTTTCTCTCTCTCTCTCATCCCCTCGCGTCGCCGATCCGAAAGTAAAGCACGACAGCGATCGTGATGGCGACGGCGATGACGATGATGACGATGACGATGATGGCGACGACGATGACGATGGTGACGACTATGATCGATAGATGAAGCTGCAGGGTGGCGTTGGCGGCGGTGGTGGCTGCTGGCCGCTCATGGCGATCGGTACGAGGGTGGGCGAGGGTGACGAGGAGGGAGGGGACGGGGAACTCGATGACACGCTCGACGATGGCGAAGGCGATTCCAATGCCCTCGGGCCGGCGAGCTCACGATTTGACTGTCCCCCGGACGTCACAGCGCGACTACTCCTGCCCGTTGTCGCGTTGTGGCGATTGCGCGCTGGCCGTCCTAGGCTCCGGTGACGGCCACCCCCCTCCTCGCTCGTTTCTCAGAGATAAACCTTCTTGACACTGCGCGTGGTTGCAAAGCCATCGTTGCGGCGATACGCATCGCCCTGATGGGAGCGAAGAGTGCCGAAGTTGTCGCCGCGAGGGCCCCCACGGAAACCGTAGCCGTCCGGGAACTGAAAGAGGGTCTCCGTGGGTGTTGGCGGTGGTTTCCTCATAGTACCTTTCGGGGACTGGAGTTTCGGTGGTTGCGGAACCAACACTGGCTCCGCATAGGTCACCTCCTCCTGCGGCAGTAGCTTCGGTTCGGGCGCCAGCCTGCTAAATGTAGATAAGCAGACATTACTAAGAGCGGCAAATGGAAAAAATTATCCTTCCGCCGAGTCCATTTGTCCGTTGAAGCGAATAGCTTACCTATTCACGTTTTGGCGTTGCTCAAAATATTCATACTCCGTGTCCGGATATGGTAGATTGTCGTCTTCGTCTTTCCTGCACTTTCTACCGCACAGATAACCGGCTACGAAACCGACGAACAATGCGGCCAGTGCACCCGCTACCACGGCCATCACTAGGGTCTCTACCGAGTATTGTGGAGGAGGCGTGTCAGCCGCGGATACTTCCGGACCTGCAAATAACACAACATCAATTCAAATACATGCGATAACGCAAAATGAAGAAACGAATTCGTTCATGCCGATTGACAAGCCGCGTACCTGAGTTGTCCTGCTCCTCGTCCTGCATGATATTGATGATTTCGCCGCCTTGGCTGTCCTTATTCGGTATGGAGTCCTGCGGGAACTTGTTCTGATTGGCGGAAATAGCGCCGACGCTGCCGGCGTCTTTATTAAGGCTCTTGCTCGCCGGGCAGGACGCGTGCATTCCGGTTGCAACGCTTTGTAGGAACCTGCTGGCGTCCGTCGCCGCCGGGCCGACTAAGGCTCTGCATTTGTTCTCTACCTTGTCCCAGGCGCAGTACGGATCTTGCAGAGCTACGCATTCGCTGCATGACAGTATTCTGTCGCTATAGCAACGATGAAGTCTCAGCGCCTGCACCTGACTGTCGGCAATGACAACCAATCGACCGTCCTCGAGGCCGTCACCCGCCTGCGAGGCTCGGACGACTTTGATGCCGCGAACCGGTACTGTCGGCGGGAACGCCTGTATCTCCTCGATCACGACTGGACTGACTTTCTGATGAGAATCAGCGGACTCGGCGTTCACCGCCTTGATCACCTTGCCATTGTCCGTGCCGATGAAAAGGACGTCGTAGGTCTTGCCGCCCGGAGTCTTCACTTGAGGATCCACGGCGATCTGGGTGAATCTGTAACTGGATATCAGTAGAACCACGTTATCGATGCTTCCCATGTCATCGATCTGTGTCATCGACGAGTAAACACGCGAGGCGATCAATTTACATGTTATAATTCTCTCATTGCGTTTCGCTGTACGAAAACAAGGATCCGCGGGGAAAATAAAAAGCGTCTATCAACGCCGGGCGTACAGTAACGTAAACCGCGCTCGCATCGATGCAAAATTGCCAAAACATGCGACGCGACGATGCGCGATGAAAGCACGAAAGCGTGGCACTAGCGCGCGCCTAGTTCGCGTTTAATTTGGATTTCAGCTCGCGGCCGAAATCTCCCGGCTCTCGAGCGATTTTCACTTACTGGAAACTGGTGCGTATAACGATCGGCTGACCGAAAAAGCTCGGCACCGACTCGTCCATCAGCGAGTGCGTGTTGATGAAGTTGAGCGTCAAATCCGGCAGTGTGCGCGAGTCGTTGGTGCATTGGCCGGGCCGCGGATCCGGCACCTTCGTGTCCTGCACCGGCAACCAGTTGGAGTTCAAGGCGCTCTGCTCCTTGAAATTCCCAGCAAAGGTGTCGGCGATGTCCTGCAGCGAGAACGCGCACACCGCCGAACCGCTTATGCTGTTCACCGGCGTCGTGAAGGTGCCGTAGATGAGCTGGGCCGACGTGCCGCCGTACTGGCCCGATATCAGCTCGGTCGTTGATTCTACGATTGAGATATTCCTTAAATTGCTCGAGGAATGTAATAATATTCTCGAGGACGTAGTAGTACGATTAATTCCGCGTCTACCATAGACTCGCATCTGTTTCTAAGGATACTCGCACAAAGCGCTTGAATCAAACACCGATGCTTAGATTCCTCAGGTAACTCGAAGACGGAAATCCCAACGTCGAAATGTCGAGATATAAATACTTTAAGTTACAATCAAATACTTCAAGTTATATAAATTATTTAAAATATGAAAGTTCTCGCGAAATCAGTTTCAATGGATCAAGTGGATGACTCAATCAAAGAAAGACCGAGTCGTCCTAATGTAAACTGAACAAAAAAATTGGTTGAATTAATCTCAAATATGGATATAACAACCAGACTGTTTGGTGAAATATGGACGATCCATAATTTTTATTAAGATAACCAGACAAATTTGGTTACTCGCATTCTGGTTCAAGTAACCAGACAAATTTAATTGCATGCATTCTGGTGGTTCTGACGAAAGTAAAGAAACTTTTGATTGTAATTTAATTGCAATTTTACTTTTTGTAAAAAAACAAAGCTTTTCTGATGCAAAGACGCAACTATATCTCGCCTTAAATGCATGCTCAAACGATGCACGAATGGTTACGACATGGCCGAGTTTCTCTTATATTACTAGCTGGACAAACTTTGTTAGAAACGGACGCTGTCTAGCAGAAGTCCTGCAAGATTTTCTTTTCTAATTGCAATGACCAGAAATTCTGTTTGGTTTCACCAATACTCCTTTAACTCTACATGCCACGCTAATCCAACTATGCTTTTTTACTCTTGTGGTCATAATAACCAAATACTCGAATATTATTACTATATACTAACCAAACTGTAATTATCATACCTAAATATTATGTCAAATATAAATATGAGAATAGGCCAATGTCGATCTTGCAGTAATCTGCGGCGGATCTTGATGCCTAATAATAATTTCTGTGAATTTTACAATCCCCCGCTTCTAAATATTCTAGTTGCATACCAGAATATTTGATTATAATAACCAGAAATTCTGTTTACTTCAATCAAAATTTGCTTAACCAAACATATCTTGTTAATTCAACTATGATTACTTTTACCGTGTATAAATGAAAAAACATTCGATGATTCTGAAACACAGATGTATCCCCGTTAATATATAAAAAATATCTTTTTTTTTTTTCAATCATAAAGCAAGTTTGGGAAAACAAGTGCGAGTTCAATATACTTTTGTTACACTGAGAAAAATCATTGGTTGAACGGATTAAATTTGTATTGTTGTTGATTCAATGGTTGATTCAAAATTATTAAATTGCATTAAAAATGGTATAGTTCATTCATGTCAACCATCAAAATTTTTAAATCAAGAATTAGTTAATTCAACTAATGTTCAGTTAAAGGGTTACCTACTGTGAAAATTTCAAAAAATGTAAAATTTTTTTTGTTTTAAAAAATAGTTTAAACTATTAACATGCAAAAGGTCCCATGTACATATTCAAAGTATTTTTAGACTTATAGCGTTTGGAGCGGACTAAGAAATGTGCGCGCAGGTACGCGACCTGACCGCCATGGATATCGTTTAATAAACTTTTAACAGTTTTTTCCATGCTTAGTGAAATAATAAAGAATGTGACGGAAATATGACATTTAGTGAATCAAGTATTCGTGGACATGGATTCAAATTAATGATTCAATTAATGATTTTACTGAAAAAACTAGTTGTCAAACTTTAAACGCGTTTTTCTCGAAACGACGTTTTTTAAAACGGTGTACACGATATCTCAGGATGTAATTGATGAATTGAATTGAAATTTGAAATACATGTTCAGAGAAATGGTAGTTTTGATGTGACGTAGGATTTTGTTGATTACATTTTTTGTTTAAAAGATATAAATAATAATAATGCAGATTTTTGTGCGAAAAATAGTAAACAAAATTTAAAAAATTTTTTTCATCCATTTAGAAAGATAAAGAAAAAATGCTACGTCACATCATAGATAATACTATATAATTAATGAAAAAACTTTGTATTTTTGTTTCTGATGAACCAAAAAAATTATATCATGTACACCATCCGCCCGCGCATGAAAAGACACAAAGAACGCAAAATCATATAACTTCGACAAATATGCATATTTTTAAATAAAATTTTACATGCATACTTCTTAAGATATATATTAATAAATATGTAAAAATGAATAAAATCGTACTTTTTCCGTAATTAAATCCCAAAAATCACCGTCTTTTTAGGCTGGTCACAGTACACGGAAAAAAATTTGTTAATTTGACTAAATTCAACAAAATAATCATTTCAACAAAAATTAAAAATTTAGTCAAGTTAACAAATTTTTTTTTCCGTGTAGGATAACCCCTTAAATCAATTAATGTTTAGTTGAATGTATCGTACTAAATACCTGTCTCTTATACACATCTAGATGTGTATAAGAGACAGATATAATAGACCCAGCATACCTTGCTTTCGTATGAAATATCAAATAAGGTGGGTTTGGCAGGACTGAGTGAAAGGCAAAACATCGGGTATGTCCTGTCTCTTATACACATCTAGATGTGTATAAGAGACAGGTCCTGCCAAGACGCGCTTGAGACGCGCATGCTGAATCTATTATATATGTCTATGGATGAAACACATTTTGCGTTTTTCAACAAACTTTTTTCCTCAGTGTAGACCATTATATCGAAGAGCTCGAATGATCCACCGTGCGAGCGTACGACGTCCGTCTACTTACGTATCTCGTTAAAGTAGAATGGGAAGTCTCCGGTGACGGAGCAATTGAGGCGCGACTTCAAGAAGGATGTCCACCTGTTACGGAAACGGTGCGGTCCGCCCCGGTCGTATTTACAGACTCGCGCCACGCGAGAGTAGACGGCCTGCGAACGCGAAAATTGCGTCTCGTAAATTTCACTGTGGAAAGCGTAAGACGAGAAAATTTTATTTCCCACCCTCCCTCCCTTCATTCCTCAAAAATGTGCCACGAGGAAAAAGGACGAGCGAATGAATGAGGAAATCTAGTTTCAGCTTTTACGCGCGCTATTAAAGTGACACGCGCGTTTCCGGCCGGCACAAAGCGTCGCGTGAAGATTGCGCGAAACTTCCTGCGCGGAGCAGCCTGGACGAAATATACCGTGTACCGTGGACTTCTCCAGAAAAACGCGATTCGCAAGATACACGATGGAATATACTGCGGCGTAAAGAGGATAAAACGGGCGCGGGTGATTTAGAGGAGAATTTATCGTGACCTGTAATTAAAATAGAATTCGCGAGCGTGTACTCGGGCACGTAAACGAATATAAAACGGGAGGAAACGGAACTGCGAGCGCGCCCGCGCGATTTCGAAGATCTCGGAATGATTTATTGTGCCCCGCCGAGATTATAAATTTATTCCGGGTCGCATAAAATTTCTCCCGCGACGTTTCGTCCGCGCGGGAGGAGCCGCAATCTTTATCCATAATACCGCGTCCCAACTTTTTTCCCCGCCCGGATTTATCCTTCGCCATAAAATTATGCGTCATTATCAGAGAGCACGGAAAGCTCGGCTCCGCCTTTGACAATAAGTCGTGCTTCGACTTAAGCTACGTTCACAATGAGTCCGACTCTCGCAGCTCCCGCTGCTGCGGACACGGCACGCCCGCGGGAAGACTCCGTCTAACGTGTGTAACGTGGAGAGGAGAAGGAAGAGCGACGAGCTTCCAAAAGCTTCATCTTCAATGCGAAACGACGGGCGGAAGAAATCGTAATCGCCTTATTCCTCCTCCGTTAAAAAACGTCCGAGGAGGAGAGTAACCGTCCGGCGCTGCGAAACTTTCGCGTAACTTTCGCGCATATTATCCGGGTTCCTACGCGAGACTTAATCTCATCCGACGCGATTCTTTCCACTCCATTGTCGTCCGTTGACCGTGCGCTAATTCGTCGAACAAAATATTGTGACGGGACTTTTATAGCCTCGAGCCAGCCTTTTATCGTGCAAATTTCGGTCCGCCGTGAAAGCGGGCGGAGTATTAAATCTTACGCGTGAAAATGACGCGGCGGAAGTTAATGGCGGAACTAATGCTGTTTAAGCGAGTGTCGCTTCCCTTAATTGCATCGATCGATTTTTATCGTCGGGCCAACGCGGGGTGCGTAACACCGCGTTTCCACGGACCTCGAGACCTTCGAGGCACGAACGTCTCTCGAGTTCGCGACGATCCAATAATTACGCGAGCGACCGCGCCACGTGATTTCCACCCTCTCGAAATCTACGTGGGTGACAGTGGCGTAATCAGGAGGGGGATTAGGGGGATAAACCCCCCCCCCTCGAAATTTTGGAACCAAGTATGAAAATATGAAAATGAAAGGTTGAAAGCCGAGAGAAATGAAATGGTAAATGCTTTAAGGCAGTGTTTCTCAACCTTTTTTCATGTGTGCCCCTTTTTCTAATATAAATTTTTGTGGCGCCCCCCTTGCAATTCTTGTGTCGATTCGAGACACTGAAGAAACCCGTAAAAATTGACAGCACGAAAACAGGAAATTGACTTATTGAAAATTATTATAATAGACACAATACTAATATATATATATTACTGTTTTAAAAACAAAAAATAGATCTCAGCTAAATATTAGAAAGAGAACTAAGGGTGTCGGTATCCAATATATCACTATTTTTTGAAAAACTTTGCTCCGCAAAACAGGCTCAAGGAAGCCATTAATTTTTTTATTCGTGTTTTTTGTTTTATTAGTTACCAGATATATTTTGCAATAATGATATATATGCTGTGCCATAGATTCTACACATTTTTCCGTTCCCTTATTATATTTTATTTGATGTTAACATAGTAATTATGTTGAATGTTTCAGAATACATATTACGTTTTTGTTTTAATTTTCAATAAATAGATTTTTTCTTCAACCTACATTTTTTTCGTGCCCCTCTTCGAATATCTCGCCCCCCCCCCCCCAGTGGATCGCGCCTCACAGGTTGACAATCACTGCTTTAAGGTCTAAAGAAAATGTCCTGAACGAATATTGTTATCTTATTTTAATTAAAAAAGTTATGAGTTGTTCTGTGATTTTATTAAAAAAAAAAATCCCCCTCCCCCGAAATAAAATCCTGGCTACGCCCCTGGTGGGTGATGTATAGCGACGATTAATTGCCGACGATTCCTTACCTTGCCGCAATTGATATATTCTACGGCGGTCTCCCTGAAGAAGAAGTAGACGAAGTCTCCTTGGGACATGGAGCTCACGAAGTTCGGTGCTGCAATTAGAATATGTAGCCATTATTACTAACTGCTATTGCCACCGCGCGAGGCGATAGTAAATGGCGCCATAAATTCCCCCTTATAAATAAATGAGCGTAATAACCACCTACTGGAACGCAATCGATGGTGTGTAATAAAGCAGACAACGCTCATACAGTACCCGGGAAATAAGGGGGGGAGGGGAGGGGGCAAAATCTCGCGCCGCGATTTATTTAAAAACTTTCATTTCTACTCGACGTCGCGCGATGAGCATTAATTCTCGCGCGTTCGAGCGGCTGAAAAAGTTATGGCAACCAAGAGTACGGTTATTTACGCTAACAAACGTTCCCCTTAATTGTACCATTAATTTCGACAAACGCGGTAAACTAATTGGCCGTAATTACCGACGAATAGGCGCATCAAGACACTCACGCTGACAAACGGCGCATTAGGAACGCTCGAAAATTACATATGACTCCGTCGTTGACGATTGTCCCACCGGTATAAAATAACGAGGGGTCGGGAACGCGAGTGCGAAAGGGTTAAACCGCGGAGGCTCGCGACTCGGACGCGAGAGTTTAACGACACTTCGGCGGCGTCAAAGGCCACGCGGTATCCAGGGGTACGCGTATTCCGGGCAACTCCCATCGTCAATAAGCCGGCTACGCGTATAAGGGGCCCCCCTATATTTTATTTTCTCTCGGTTATTTCAACGCCGCCGCCCGCCGCCGCATCGCGGTTCCGCCGTTTCGGTCGACCGCCCGATAAAGTGGGAAAACTTTATCGATTTATTAACTTGACAGGGTTTTCATAAGCTTCTTAGGATTCATAAAGTAATATTAATCTCGCCATGCCACGTAGGTATATCCGAACGACCCGTCGCTCTCCGCCCCATAAATTCTCCTCGTTTTACCCAACCCCTTAGCGAGAGAGCTGCTGCTCCTCCAGCTCCCCTATCTCTTTCTCTCTCTCTCTCTCTCTCTCTCTCTCTCTATCTCCCTCTCTCCCTCTATCTGTCGTCGCCGGTTCGCTTCCTTCCTTCCTTCCTTCCTTCCTCGCTTCCTTTCCACCTCGCGTCCCACGTCGCGTTTAACTGCACCGCCGCCGAGACAAAGTGCCGCGGAAAATTCGCGGTGAAGACCGAGGCTCTTTCCCGAAAGGGAAACACTTCCCGAGTCTCACCTTCCCTCATCTCCCACCGCGACCGATTAGAGAAAAATGCTTCTCCCAGACGGCACGGTCCGTCCCCGCGTCTTCCGCGCCTCTTCGGGAATCGCATTCGTCCGGAGATTTTCGATTCGCGATTTGCCGAGGGAGCGACGCGGAGGAGCGGCGCAGGACGGCGACGGGATGGAATTGAATTTTCGACGGACGGAGAGAAAATCAATATTGTCCAACGGGTGGAGAAACTTGATTAGCGCTCTCGTACACCGTTCAATTAAAATACCCCGATGGACTGGAGGCCCCGTCGTCTCCGCCTCGAGCAAAGTGACGTATCAATTTTAACGTCGTGACGACGAAGACGGTACTTTGAAGTTTCGTATAATACACCGTGGTATAATGCCCAGAATACCAGTTTTTAATTTATTAAATCCACAAAGGGTCCATACGCGACGTATGAGCGGCAATGTTGGGCGAACAAAGAGCCCATCGATAACCGTGGAAATCATAGCATATATCAACACGTTTCAAAAAGCGCGATAAAAATCTGTTATGTCTACAGCGTTAATTAAAATCGTGTTTAAATTTCGTTAAATGGAAGAGAAAAAAAAACTGTGCGGTGTATTTTTTCGCGTATTTCGAATATACCCAAATAAAAAATATGAAATCGTGTAAAACATTTCTGGACACCGAATGGAACAGAATCCCATTCGGTCCGGGCATGATTTAAACAATAACGACATTTTGTCAGTTTAAAAATCAGGCAGGCTGTACGATATTGCGCTCCCGTTATAGACGGTGTCTGTATTACGATGCAATGGGGTCGCATTACAATCTCCGGGGCAAATTTCGAGCCGATGGGCACGGCGATGCAGCTCCGTCGTTACACGAGCCCGGAAGATCCGCGGAATAATCTTGGAGCAAGTACGACACGAGAGAGAGAGAGAGAGAGAGAGAGAGAGAGAGAGAGAGAGCTTGGAGAACCACGTACGCGCACGGTTAATCCCGGAATTACACCGTGTGGATTAGGGGCACCGGAGGGGATCGCACAGTCGCGGCTCCGATCGCGCGACATTTCTGAATAATTTTCCCGGGGCGCGCGCGGCGCGCCCCGAATTTTCAAAGTCGATCCGGCGCGCACCGACCGAAACTTGGCGTGCAAATATTGAATCGAACTCGCGGTGGAACTTTAATGGACGCGGGATGTGTATTATGCGGGAGCCGCCGTGCGATTTTCAAACATTCAGACACGTGTTTATCCCGGGCGGTCTCCTTCCGGCCGAGAGGGATCACGTTTGACGGCGGCGTAACGAGGTCGATAATGGACAATAATTATGTCGCCCCGGAATATTAATAGGATAATTTCAGAAGTTGGTAAGCGCGGTAAAATGACGTGATTAAAGTTGCGCATGAGAACGATAATAGCCACGGTGGCAACCTGGCGAGCCACGTGACGTATGAGCGACGCGACGCCGCGAAAAGTTTCATGGCAATTCCGCTCATTCGGGAATTCCCTTCTTCTTCCGTATGGGATTCCGGCCGGCTTATTGATCATTTTTATTTAATATCGGATCATCGCGGTCCACTTTCATTCTGAACTTTTCTTATTCGATTCGTGGATAATGCGAATCCCGGTAACTTTCTTCCGATAAAGTTCCGCGGATACTTTCGATAAATGCGACTATTGTCTTATTGTTAAGAAACGCGGAGTTCGCAAAGCGCTGGGACTGAGAGCCGGTACAGGAACGCAAACTTTCAAGAGATACACAAATAACGGGTCTTTCGCTACAATTCCTCGCAATTAGAAAGTAACGATTGAATTAATCGGATCTCGGGTTTATAAGCTATCTATCGCATCCAATTAGCTCGCGATCTAATTGCGATCTGATCGCGCGACTCTTGGAAGCGTTATTTGCGGAGAAACCGTCCTCGATAAGTATCTTGGGGGAACTGGGAACGATAAACAACTAAAATAAACTAATTCAAGCGTTTCCAAACATTTCATCCCGTAATTACGAGTAAACCCCATCCTTTTGCAAAATAACGTCAGAAATTATTAAATGTCTTTTAAAATAACATCTGTACATTTTAGATGCCCCGCGTTTGCGCCGGCGTTAATCTACAGCTTGCCGCGATGAAAATTAATATTCAGAGTTTCGATCATTAACTACCTACCGACTTCAAACCGCACTTGTCGCCATGTCGAATTAGTGGCAAAAGCGCGCCGCGAAAATGAAAATTGATATCCCGAGTTGCGATCGGAGTTAACCGCCGACTTTCAATGTAAATCAGCAGAACGCGATCATTAAGCGTCATCAATCACCCAGGCGAGAATTGACGATTGGATTTAGCCTTCTCACTCACCGTTCAGACTCATCGAGTCGTACTGCTCGGTCTGCAGCGGTTCCCTATAGATTATCGGGTCCATGCCCGCGAAATCGGCGACCGTGCCGGTGTACAGTTCACCGTCGACATAGACGAAGGTGCTGTTGTGCTGCGGATCGTACGGGCACCTCGCCTGGCCGCCCTTCTCCTTCACGATCGTGTAGTTGCCCGCGTGCACCGTGTAATCACGGCACATGGGCTTGAAGGCGTTGGTGGCGCACACGAAGAGGTTGTTCGACCCGGTCTTCACCAGGATGCGAATATAATTCTGGCAGTTCTCCTCGGGCGTGCCTTTGACGACGCACATCTTCACGTCGTTCTCCGTCGAGTACCAGGTCAGCCTCTGCTGCTCCGTCAGGTCGGTCAGACTGAGATTATGCACGAGATTTCTGAAACGAGATTATACAATTCCCCGTTTCAAATTGAAGATTTCTTGCGAGGTGTGGAGGATAGGGGGAACTGTTACAGAGTTGGATAGGAAATGCATCGAATTGCTATGACGAGAATGTAGCGTATTCTCTGCTGAACAAATTCTTGTAAAAAGAATGCTCTTTCAAAAATCTTTTTTAAACTCTAGACTGTTATGGTCACTGTTACTGGTATCTTTCGCATTGTTACAACGAGCACCAAGAAAGCAAAAGGACTCCAAATGTACGTTGGATGGAGGAAAGAGTTTTCCAAGTTGCAAAGTTAGATGCCTAAAGTAGACATCAGCGCGGAGCAAGGCTGTCTGGTTAGCGCGGGTTTAGTTGAGAAAGCGGCGTTTGTGAAGTTTCGGCAGTCGATCGTTAACTCTTCTTCATTAAGCACTCCGCCGTATGCTTAGAAGCACTTTAAAGGGGAAGAATCCCTCCGCGCGCTCGCTGCTATACGTCGGCCGCGCCGATCGCGGATTTTGCCGACGGAGGAGAATAATCGCGAGGCATTCTCGTATTATAACCCCGATATAATGAGCAAGAAACGAATTTTCGTATCATCGACAGTGTGCACGCGGTGGTGATGATGGCGGTGGCGGCGCTGGCAAATCGGCCGAGCAATTAGTGTAATCCGATCAATAACGAACGAGCCTGGATATATATCAGAGTTCATTCACGCACAATGCGTTTAATCCGTGTACGACCTGATTATCGCCGCTTCTGCCGACTGATTTCAGCGTTGGAACAGCGCGCATTCAGTGCACACGAAACGTGAATAGATTTATCTGCGTGCACGCCCGAGACGAGAATCCGAGGGAGGACGAGAGAGAAAAAAGAAGAACGCGTGCTAATCGATCCGGCCGGGGGCACAATCAAATCGTCTGAATACGTCCCCTAATGACGAATCCAAAGCCCGCATTTATATAGACACACAATTTATATATTGCGACTTGCATCCGCAATTATTTTACATTGTATTTGCTAGATCTTAATATAATATTGATATTGTAGATGTTTATCTCCTTTGTAAGTACATCTACGTATCTGTAGGTATCTGTAAATTTTATAATAAAGATTAATATGCGGAAATCGAAATAAACTTTTGATACTATTACGAACGATAAAGATTCGAGTATTCACACATGGCTCGTCGGTAATGAATTGAATATGATCCAACAGTCGCGGTAACATGACATCTATTGTCGTGTTTGATATGATTAATTATCTCATTACGGAATATAGTGCTATATAATAATTTTTGTTTATTATGTTGAACGAAATTGATTTGTTTATTACCCTTTAATGAACAGAACGTATAAATTGCAACGCGTTATATTATATTAAAGATATTTTTCGAGACTCGAGTGTATTCATGTGGCGAGAATATCTGTTCTGATATATATTTCTCTACAATGAATATTATAGAACCAAATTGTGATACAACTTGGAGTAGTGTACAATGTCGATTAATAATGCATTTTGAAGGTTGTGTACGCTTGTGATACGATTAGCAGTATCATTGTCAAACAGGAAATTCATAATTATTTAACGATATATCAACGAGTCCATGGCGATGCACATAATTAATTTCTACGATTAAAATGATCATTATCTCTGTTATCAAAGTCCATACATTCCGGAATAACGCACTCGTTCACGATCAATGTATAATTTAATTATCAAAATTAAAAATTCGAACTCTTGGGCAGACGGAGATTTAGCGAATGTTTTTTACATGCGCCGGCTGAATTCCAGATCGACTTTGATCAAGAGAAGTCTCGCACGGGCCGGATTAAAAAATACTCGTGGACGAGTATTCAATTTACGCGATAAAATGAGTTTACACGTAATATATAGAAGAAATTACACGATTTTCGATCTACCTTCGTGATCACCGTCGATCTCGGGCGCTCGAGCAGACAGCGGCGCAATGATACGTCGGAAGATGGATAGGCGGATGGACGAAGTGAAGACGGGGGAGCGAGGGGAGAGACGAGAGGGAAGAGGAATAAGAAGAAGTGGAAGAAGAAGAAGCGGCCCTTTAATTAAAGCACTAGCTCCAAATGAATCCTCTATTTACCTTCCGCCGACCAGAAGATAGTTCCCGTCCCTGAGCACCAGCCGAAAGTAGTCTGTGTGCGTCTCGTTTCCCGTAAACCTGAACACATCCTCCGCACCTGGAAAAGAAAAGCAGAGGAAGGATTTCGGATTAGTTTTTGTTCTATCACTTGAAAAGTGGAATTACCTTATTCTATCTAATTAGCCGTCGACGACCATCGACGTTGCTCTTTTGTGACAATCGACGACGGTTCGTCTTCTTCCCCTCCCCCCCTGCCCTTTCCTTTACACCGCGAAGGGCCGGAAGCCGGCTTTAATAAGCGTAATAAGCTTCCTTTTGACCGCGAACCCGATGAACAATGCTGATCGATCATTAGCGAACCAACCGTGAGCGGTCTTTCTTAACTTCACCAACTGGCTAAAAAAAGGAGACGTCTCTCTATTATCCGTTAATTATCCGTTGACCATAATTCGCAAAGTTGGTGTTTTGCTGTCTCACTGCATTAAAATCGATTGCGACGTCGAACGTAACATGATAACAACGATTGGATCGACATAATGACACGTACTGCTATTTTGTCATACTTTACGTCTGAATTTCCTGAATTTCCCACATCGTTCTTCGGTCCACACGAAACGTTCTTTCGGGCAACGAAATAGTCATGTTCGACATCTGCGAAGCGAAACATTAATGAACGCCTCACTGGGTCCCCGAGTGTAATAAGCAGAAATTTCCGGGGCAATCAATGCCGATCGCAGCAATCTCGGATCCGGTGCATGCAATTCGGGACATATGCATAAATTGCATTGCCGCACTGACGACGTGCAGCATATGCGGCATGCGAGGAAGCAATATGAGCTTATTAAATATTAGTGCGCCAGATGTGACACATGGAAAGAAATATATTTCTCAATAACGATAATAATAAATAGATCATAATAATGATAAATAGTCGTTTAACATGCTTCTCAATGCGTCTCTCAATTTCTCTTCGCTTATAAAAAATGTGCCAAAGTGGTATAAAATTTGTTATGTCTGCTCTAAATTTTCTAATGTCGATGGCATTAAGATCATCGATCTTCGATTGCTCTCTTTATGTGTTATAAATGGATTACGATCATTTATTCTACAAATATCAATTGAAAGCTCTCTTCAACTGTGAGATTCCAGAGGCATCGATCGATTGATGCGAGAACAGGCAATATAATTAAAAAAGTAATTATCAGACGATCCCATATCCTGATGTCACTAAATATAGATGATTGGACTTGTGCATCCGGTGACTGTGATTCAGGTCAGAGATAGGAATGCACTTAGTGCATTCAATTGCAACAGTAACAAGGAATGAGGACAACGATTAAACGGTCCATGTAAAAACAGATATACTGTTCACTCATTGAAACGGGAATATATTTACTTGTATCCAATTATTACGAAGCAAGTTGTTTATAGATTTATCGTAGAAACTGAAAAAAACAGCTTCATGATTACGCAACAAAATTTAATGCGAAGCATACTTATTTCAATCGTTTGTCGACCAACTGGAACAGAATTTTAATTACACTATAATTTGAAAAGCGCTGCAACACAAACATAAATGGTTATATAATCTAGCTAATTGCGCCATATTTAAATGTAATTAAACGTCCGCATTTGAACCTCACTTATTGGAATGCGTATGATAATTATTCCGGGCTTTGCACATTCAACTGCCACTCAATGTCAACCACTGAACCACCCTCTACCTGATTTATGTAATTCGAGTCATGGATATATATATGCGTTGTGCAAGTAACCACTCGGCTACTGACCATATAGTCACAAATGTTTGTTAAATAACATTCAGAGTGAGCCAATCGACCATTCCGAATGTTATTTAACAAACATTTGTAGTTGACATTTTTAATCGTTATCTACTATGCACGTTATATGCGCACACAAGCTCGCAATTACATATTTTATTTAAAAAAAACATTTATATGTGGGGAATGTTACATATAGAAAACATTTTCTATGTATTTTCTGGATGGGTACATTAAAATCTTTCAAGCTCGACAATTGGTTATCATCGGATACATCAATGTCAATCGATGACTGGAGAGGAGGCGCGCCCTCGCATCCAGTGCATGCAATTTGGGTCAGATATAGACAAGCAACAGCGGTAACAGAAGCACTGCCAATGAACGGATGCAATGCTGAAGCAGGCTATTATCGAAAGCATCATACGTCTTGCCGTAGAAACGAATTAACGTCATGTTGTCGGGCGTTACATTCGTGCCGCTTGACCGTGGCAAGGTAGAGAGAGAAGAAGTCAGATGGATGAGCACCTAACTGGTATGGAGAGACCGAGGCGACGGTGACGTATACAGAAGAAGAGAGCGAGAGGAATGGACGCGCAATGGATCGACGGATAGCTGCTAGATAGAGGTGTCCACCGCCTATCCTCTTTCTCTGATTGCCTTCGAAATTAAACGGGCCGAGTGTGTGCCCTGTAACTCCCATCAACTCCGGGGCTCACTCGGTTATCGCTTTCCAAAATTAGCCGTTCGATTCCAGTCGCGTGTCGCGCAAGATTGGAGTCGAAGAGGCGGGGCGGATTTCAGGAATCTCGGCTTGCGACATACATGGCTTCCGCCGCACGTGGAAAATGCACGGACGAATAAATAATTGGTCACGACAAAGAAAAATTTGTAAGACCGTTAGACCAGATTTTATTATTAAACGTCAGTGATTAAACGTGACTTTAGATTCCTCTGCAGAGATCAATTATATCACGGCCGATTAATTTCTGTTCTCATCTGTAAAATATTTATCAACATGTGTTGTAATACTTTCGTATATTCTAAATTAACTATGCGCTTAGAATATTAATGTGCATATAAACAATACGCGCAAAATTTTATTCAAAGTACTTTGTACTTATGTAAAAGAATTGTAAATGTAAAACATTTCTCTTGATACATTTTCAGAGATCGCGATATCTATAGAAACTGGTCCTTTAGAAACGTCGTTCTTCGATACGATCAGTGAAAACCTTCGATTGAAAGGACACGCAATACGAGACCCATTACCGTAGGAAATTCGTCCTCGTTCCTCGCCCTTTTCTCCGTCGTTCCTTTTGTTCCGTCGTCCCGTCGGCGAATGGTAGAACTTCGCATCTGCCAGCCATTTGCGGTTAACGTCAAGTTTCGAGCAACGAGAGGCGCGCTCTGATATTCGTGAAAGCCGATACAAAATACAAGCCGCGGACATGTATCGGCTTTCACGCTGCTGCCAGTGGAGCACAAAAACTTGTACTACGGGATACGTACACTGACGGCAGAATTCATCGTTTCGAGATGATGCTCTCCTCACAAATAATTATTTTTACTTGTTTACCGGATATTAATGTTATTTCTATACGTACATATATATATATATATATATATACTAAGAATTTCGCAATGCACAGCTGTATTTTTTATAAATATACATAGCGACGAGATACCATCTTATGAATTTAATAACAATTTTCATGGAACCGATAACTGATGAGAGCCAATATTTCAGCAAGGAATCGAGCCGACAGATACAATCAAAACCGCGCCCCGAGAGCTGCGATTGTTCCTCAAATGTTAAAAAATTGACCGAAGTCGATTTATCCGGTCTACCGGCCGACCCCTGGAACCGCCTCTACAAATCACATATATAAGTTCCTCGGGGCCACCCGGCAAGTGCCGCGATTCGAAAATATTGAACGTGTCCAAAGTTACGACTCGCCCGTCAAACTTCGCAGATCGAACTTCTCCGGAAAGCGCTTTCGCCATGCGAAACGTTAGAGGCGGGGGAAGGAACAACGGCGAGAGAGAGAGGAAGAGAGAAAGAGAGGCATATTTATCACGTGTTCTAAAAGAGACGACGAGAGAGAGAGAGAGAGAGAGAGAGAGAGAGGCAGAGAGGGACCGGCTGTTTCACGGGGTAAACGATGGCGTGCGAATGTCCGTGACTGGTGGGCGGATTGCTTATCAAGAAAGACGGAACGGCTCGTGAAATGGCAATTAAACGCACGAGCGTCCCTGTGTTAAGACCGGGCCACTCCTGCGTGTCGACGTCGATCACGGTGGACGCCCGCGCATCTTCCGTCAGTTAATCCGACTGACGCGAAACGGTGCACGCGCCGCGGTTAAATGATATGGGTGACGGCCGAGGCAATTTGATGTACTCAAGATTGGCGGTTGTATTCGGATCGACGTAGCCATCAGCGACGGAAAAATCGCAGATCATCGATTCGCTGGTGATTACAAGCCGTCGCAAGCGTAACGAAGACAAGCGGACGTTATCACATATGTATTGGAAGGTTCGTAGAAATATAGATTAATGAAATTACGATAACCCCCTCCCCCTCAATATCCTCATACAATTTCCAGTGATCCCGAAAACGTGGTATCGCTGGCTACGATGACGGATTGGCTAAACTTGCTAGAATTAGATGCATTCTTTGAATTTTCATAAGATGGAAGCATTCGATATGCTTACTTCATGTATCAATTTTGATCAAATCACCGCGAAAAAAATTTTCACTACCATAACTCATCATGATTTGCTAAATTGTATTTGCTGTCGTGATTATAAATTTCTAAACTACAACAAAATGTTTACTGTAGTTTAGAAATTTATAATCACGACAGCAATGAAATAGGTATCACAGCTAAGATTTTGCTGTCCATATATTACGACTGCAATTTAGTTACTACACGCAGTTTTTAGCTACGGCAGCTACTTTTTTTCCGTGCGTGATCTTGTGAAATTGCAGAAAAATGTATGAAACGCGATTCACTGGAATCATCGTAAAGCATATATGCGCTAGCTGCATTATCGCAGTATCGGATGCGGTATATCGGAAGTGGGAATATATTATTGCGCAGTGGTGTCGTCGCAACTCCGATTAAGAAATGTACCGCGTTATTGACACGCAGTCAGTACGAGTCGCGGTTCTGTCACGTGCTACCCCGAACGCACGTCAGCGCACGCACGTGTGCTACACGCGACGACACGCGGGAGACCTAATTTCCGGCCTCTCAGCGGTGTGCCAATCGCGATCGCGACGATTGACGGCCATCAACTCTTCTCGCCCTCGGAAGTGCGGATTATCTCGCGCGGTACGCCACACAAGTGGACACGAGCGGGGGTCCGTCGCCACCGGTGGTGAGGCCCCTTTCGATGTAGCGCCTCCGAACGAGAGTCATTAAAGTTTCGCACGTGCCTGGGGTGCCGTGGCACCGGGGTGAGCCTGAGCCTGGCCATTATTTTTTAACGGCTTCCCCGTAGCTCCGTCGATTCCCGTTCGGCGCATACACAGACACACACACACATATGCATGAAAGCACTTGGGACTTTGGGACACGAGTTCAACTGTGACTAATGAACGACACTGTCAACCCGACTACCAGCTTACCTACGGCGTTTTATTGCAGCTAGACACCGGCAAAAAGCACGGCTTAAGTCGCACTTTCGGACGTAACATTCGCGATTAAACTCCCACCAGTAGAGCGCGAATCGGCTCGGAAGAGCGTCGTGAAAACTCGCTCGAATTGGATGGAGTCTCACCTCCGAGGGCATTAGGTTTATAACTGTTTCAGGCGCCGCGGAAACAAACGGGGTAAATATTGCAGATCTCGCCCCAATTCGCCGGATGCCGTAACGATCTTACTTGTGAGACGGTCGGTTGCCAAAAGCTTAAGAAATTTATAGCTAACAAATTTCAAGTATGTCACTCACGGTGCCGTTATCATCGCCATTATTAACGACAATAATAATTAAAGAGATCCTGAAATATAAATTAAGCAAGCTTGATCCAAGGAACAGATCATAGATAACGTAGTTATTAAGTGACATCTTTTGTTTAAAAGCATTCTGAAATTAAAGCAGAATCTCTTCGTTGTAATTTAATTTAACGCGTATAAATAAGATATAATTTCCCTCTCCGGGCGTATATATTAAATTTTGCACGTTTTCTTATTTTTAACAAGATAAAGAACGCTTCTTTCTTTATTAAATTAAAAGCTGGATTTTTACGTATGCTCGACACATCTCAATTTACATCGGAAAAAACGCGCGCGATGGGACGTCCTGGCAGAGCGAGCTTTGCGAGAAATAACCCCGCCTGTGGAACTCCTACTGCTCTCGGACCGCTACGCGGATGTCCCTTTACGCGCGGTCTATGTCGTGTTAGCCGAGCCTGCCGGGTGCACTTCAATTTCGTTGGGACAACACGTGGCTTCTTTCTTGGGCGAGATAATCCCACGAGAGTTCGCGGAAGAGAAAAGCCGGACGGAAAAACGGAGAGTGCGGGACAGCGCGGCTGAAAAATAAGCGAATGAAAAATTCAAATCGGCTAAAACTGATTTTTCGAGACAAGATAATCCGGATGAAGGCGCCAATACGAAGAATGTCAGGACAAATGTACGACGTCTTCGGCGATAGAAAGAACCGGATCCACAGCTTGTAATTATACATTCGGTTCAAAAGTATTTTACGTGGTACAGCAAAGTTTACAAACTGCGGACTTGATCCAACTTGATGTAACTTTGAAAGTCTTCGGATTCCTGAAGGCGATAATTAAAATAGAACCGAGTACGATATAATTATTTCTAAGTCATTCGCCACTGTGGAATATTCCACAAAAAAGCGGAAGATTTCTCTCTGAAAAACGTCGCGAACTCGAGGAAACGCGAGACACGGGAATACGATCTCGAGCTTTCTCGCGAGAAACTAGCGAGATCGATAGCGAGCGTCTCGGGAAATAATTATTCGCGGCGCGAGAGAAACTAACGAAGGAAAAAGTATCTCTCCGGCCCCGAATTCTGAGAGTCGCGTAACGAACGATTGGGCGAGGCAGGCGGGAGATAATATTTCCTTGTCCGAGAGGGATCCGCGAATAATGACGGATTCGCGACACGTCCGTAGTCGGGGCCGAGGAGCAGAAGTATCTCTCGATTGTGTCTCTCGTTAGCGATGTAAACTAGGGGAGAAAAGAATACCACGGCCGAACAACGGGAACGAACTGTGTAGCTATTGTCCCGACAGGAGTTACGATAGTACGGAGAGTATCTTAAGAATCCCTTCTTTCTTAGCAGTATGAGAAAAAGATCATATTCGCAGATAAACTTTTTTAAATATTTGTTCATTTCACATATAATCATTAGTATAAAAATTGTGTCCCCTTTAAGAACACAAACACGAAAAAAAAAGTAACTGCCGTAGCTAAAAACTGCGTGTGGTAACTAAATTGCAGTCGTAATATATGGACAGCAAAATCTTAGCTGTGATACCTATTTCATTGCTGTCGTGATTATAAATTTCTAAACTACAACAAACATGTTGCTGTAGTGTGGCAGCCCGTGACGTAGACTTTAATTGAAGCAACAGCATTTTCTTTCTGTGTGGTAGCAAAAAAATTTTTTTCCGTGAAAATATAATACTCGGAAGACAAAATAAGCGGGACTCGGTAAGCTCTTTCGTATAGCTCGAACATTTCTGTCAGGTCACTGATGAACAGCACGAACGTCTTCGACGACACCGGCGTGGCGATATCGCGAGCGAGTCAGATCATTTCCGATAACGTCACGTTACACGGAGAGAATTACACGCTCGATAACGCGCCGTTTCATGCCCAGAACGACTGTGTGCGAATGCAACGAGCGCCGCGCTGGAAAAGAATGTGAGAAGACGGGGGATGCAGCGCAGCGGAGAGCAAATCTCAAAAGCAATCTGAATCGCTCCTAAATTAAACACGCGACCGTAATCACGTCGACCTTTTCAATAAGAGATTACTCTCGTCGGAATTGGAATGCATCGTCGATACGCGTGCATTGACCGGCGCACCGTCCGCCCCCGGGTGCAATCGAACGCAGACTGCTGAGGCAGTCTCTCGTTCCGGAGCTTCCTCGGATAATTACAATTGGATTAGAACGTCGCAGAAAGACCCGTCATTCTTAACAAGTAATAACAGAATTCAACGGCGGATCGTCGGAGTTCGATCGACCAAAAGCACAAGATGCGTGCTCCGCCATGATTTCTCCGGGGCTTCGAGGCTTCGTCTTAATTCCGCAAAACGATACCGCACGAGGGGAATCACGGGACGTTAGGAGGGTCTACGTTTCTTACAAGTACGCTATTTGCTCTCGGAAATGCTACATTGCGCGTTCACGCGCACGTAAGATTTACACTTTCAACTATATTTCCCCGCTACACGACGTTCTACGCGAGCTCGGAGAAGGGGGACCCGCGGTGCCACGGAGGATGAAGGTTTATTGCCAGAAGAAATGTAGACGCTACCGCGCGGTATTCGCCGGGGAACATCTAAAAACATGTAGCGTAGCGGTAAAGTGGAGCAACCTTGGCCCGCGAGTCCACGGTGTTTATCGCGCCAACGCGCGTTCCAACGTTACCGCGCGAATGGCAAAGGGAAAAGGCCAGGAAAAAACGAAATCTCTTCTTCCTTTCCTCTCGGCTCTTTTTTCTCTTTCTCTCTCGCCCTACATTCGTACAAAGAGACGTGGCATCGCTCGATCGTAAGCACTGCATCGAACCGCGACTGACGGCGCGAAATCGCTCTTAGAACAGAATTTGGAACAGACATCACCGAGAGATCGAGATTCCATTTAAACAATTAAATATTAAGGACGCCCGCACGGATTGTAGGGAGATCCAGGTTCGAATCCTAGTTGAGGTGTTATTTTTCGCAATAATTTCTTTACAATTTTTTCGGGGAAGGGAGGATCTTGCAGATGCTTGATAGCATCAAAATTATAAAATTGCTCGTCAATTTAACATGTAAATTAATTCCGGTTTCATGTAAGGACTGCACTGAGAGAAAAATTTATGATATTTGTGACTATAATTAAGTTGTAAATAATTATGATTAGGTGCACCATTTTTATAGTTATTACTGCTATAATGTTAGTAATAATAACAAAAAATAGTTACAAATACCATAATTTAACTATTAATATAATTATTATAGTTTAAAAAGGTTCCAACTATAATAATTAATAATAATTAACTATAATAATTATAGTTAAATTGTGGTATTTGTAACTATTTTTTATTGTTATTACTAACATTATAGCAGTAATAACTATAAAAATGGTGCGCCTAACCATAATTATTTACAATTTAATTATAGTCATGAATATCATAAATTTTTCTCTCATCAGTGTGTTTTCACAAAAATTATTATTACGCACCAAGATCCGCGGTGACCGGCTTCATATTTATATATTTTACAATTTCGTCGGTTCTAATCACTATTGTGTAAATTTTAAGGGTCGGACTAATTCTAGGTCAGTTCGGTTCAAGATTCAAACGCGCTCGGCATAATCGAGGACACTCGCCGAGGTAAATGGAGACTCGACCCGCGGTGAAGTCGAAATCGCGGAGCACGAGCGGAACGAGCATTATTGATGACGTAATTTGATTTCGATACGTTTATCCACGGGTAGAATCGCTCCTCGGTGAATAAAGCACGCCGAGTAGAAGCTAAATAATTTAGCACTCGCTGCTTGTTACACCGCGCGCGCTTATTTTTCAATACGTTTCCGCCGGCTCGCGCATTGCTCTCCCGGGGAATATATGCGCAGAAAACGCGCTACATTAATATCGCGTGTGCACAATTTTGCGTGAAATTTCGCGAAAATGACGAGAAATGAGCTGGATTTTCCGATGGAAAAAAAGAAGGTAAGAAGAGTGAAGAAAGAGAGAGAGAGAGAGAGAGGAGCAAAGGGAAACGTTTATCGTACACTGAGAGAAAAATGTATGATATTTGGAACTATAATGACA